>ML424896.1:0-52981 GCA_005239525.1 Nicotiana knightiana
CCTTAATATTTATAGCAAAAATAGTATAGAATTTGGGTGTGGTCAAAAAATAGTTGTTCACAAGGATTGATGCCCCAATTGCCTCCTTGCCTCTTGCCTTTGCCTTTTTTGGTGTTATAAACTCTAAAACCAGATTAAAACCTTCTCTTGGGCGAAGTGGACCTTATATAGTTGATGTAGAATGGCTTGGGACTTCCAAATTTACCCCTGAAATAATGCCTCACGCGTCTGGACTAGCACGGGCGCGCTAAGGCCGCGTTATGCCCGCGCTAGTGGGGTTTCTGTCTGCCTCTAGATCGCTGGACAAGCGCGGGCGTGCTAATGCCGTGCTAGTGCCCGCGCTAAAAGGGTTCTTCACTGCCTCATGAGAGCTGAACTAGCTCGGGCGCGCTAATGCCCGCGCTAGTAGGGTTTTCCACTGTCTCTGCATTCATCCCTGAGTCTTCAGTCTTCAATTCATCCAAAAGGTACCCCATGGTCTATTCTGCTTCGATTCTTGCCTGGATCACCGTCATAAGCTTTCCTTACGGTATTGCACTCCTGTGAAACACACAAGTCACCATTAGAGCACATTTTATCCTTATTTCACATACTTAAGACAGTAAAGCATCATTAAGTTAGAGTATAACATAAGCCAAACCATACACTTTTAGCCTATTATCAANAATCCACTACATCTTACTCGGCCTCTTTTCATCAAGCGCTTCCCTACAGTGACACCCCACCAACAAGTCACAAGCATCTCTCGCAGTGTAACATCCATACCTCAAATGGCGACTCTCTCATGCCGTGCCATGTTTTACTTTCTCATAAGCCACGTCATCCTCCTCCTCCTCATTACTATCATCAGAATTTTCCCCATCCAAATCTTCCGGTGCTACCGGTCCCTTGCCAATTTTGACCCTCTCTGTCGTGAATGGATGCACTGAAGGGACTTGACCGTCTATAGCCAGGTTATAAGGCACATTTTCTTGAATACATAACTGGGTAACCAGGGACGGATAGTATAACCCGTACCGTGGAACCTTCACACGTTGGAACATTTAATCGTGTATAACTCTGGCTACGTCGAATGGGACATTATTCATGAAACACCAAATGAGGCACCCTCGAGGTATGTTTCCCTCCGTCAGGTTCTTGGAGGGCAGGAGGCGGGTGTTTATGAAGTACAACCAGCACTTGGCCTCAAACTTGAGGGTCGAGGAGTGGAACTTGTTCCCATACTTGTACCATTGTAAAGTGGCCCTTGACTGACATAGGACATCAGTAAAAGTAGACCAGGGAGTGTATTATCCACTGAATGTTTGGTAGTCGTCCACATACCCCTCAACTGGTGGAGGTAGCCTGTACAGAATCCGGATGGTGTCTAGGGAGGCATCGACCGGTCTCTTGCACACAGTCACAACATGATTCACGTGTTCCAAAAGGTTTGTGTAAAACTCCAGGACAAGCATAACATTAGCCACAACAGACTCCTCCATGAATATTTCTAGTCCTCGTCGCCTCAGCTCGGCGGGTATATTGGAACAGGTTGTCCCTAATGCCCTGGGGTCCATGGCCTGTTCCGGCACAATTGTTTTGGCCTCCTTTTTTCTTAATCGGTCCTGGGCTTTGGCCGAGACGAATTTCTGACTGTCGAAGGGCCTTGAGTCAACGGATTTTCGAGGTCGGCCTCCGGTGTTGGCTTGAGGAGGGCGGCTGGAGGAGGATCCAGTGGCTTGGCGCTTTCGGGGTTGCATGGTACCTGCAAAACGCCCATTATCAGCTTAGTACAAACGGGTGACCCAACCCATGGCTACTCAGACTTCACCACGAAATTGGTCACTACACTTCCTCCAAAGAGGCATTTTTACAAACATGTGGTGGGCAATGGCTATGTTTAAGCCCAAACCTTCACTAAAGCACAATAAGCACCACCACATTACCCTAATAAACACACATCACCCCCACCATTCATGAGTTGCAAGTTCTCAACCTTACACAACTACTATGAAGTATATCTACCCAAGACTAAGACTACATTCTACCATACAAAGCAAAGAATAAAGAAAATAAAGCTAAAAAAGAAATTGAAAAATAAAAAACAAAATCAAAGGGAGAAGTACATAACTGTAGAGAGAATGAGAGGAGGAAAGTCAAAGGGTGATGAAGGATGTTGTGAGAGTGGGTTTGTTTTAGGGCTGGATTTTTCTAAGTGTAGAGGGGGAGGGGGAAATTTAGGGGGAAGGAAGAAGAAGAAAAAGAAGGGGGAAATGGTTTATGTGAGAGAAGGAGAGGAAACGTGGGGGGAAGTGGGAGGGGTGGGGCGGTTGGTAGGGTTTAACTTATTTGGGTAAAAGAAAAAAAAAGTGAAAATAACAAAATTAAAAAAAAAAACTTACCTGGGTTCAAGTCCACTAGCGCGGGCGCGCTAGTGGAAGGCGTCGTGGGGCAGTGGAAAACGTCACTAGCGCGGTCTTAGCACTGGGTTAGCGCGGCCACGCTAGTGAAGGAATACTTGGGGCAGTGTAAAACCCCACTAGCGCGAGCTTAGCGTTGGATTAGCGCGGCCGGCGCTAGTGGAATTGAAGATGGGGCAGTGTAAAACCTAACTAGCGCGGGCGCGCTAGTCCAGGCGTCCCCAGCTATATCACTTTGTTTTCTTCATCCTTGGGGGATTTTGCCCGCCCCTTTTCTCGAACACCTGCACATGTTAGTATCTACACTATAAACACTATAAATGTTGGGTTGTCTCCCAACCAGCGCTTGATTTAACATCGCGGCACGATGGGTACAACAGTCAATGAGTTGCCTCCCATGAAGCGCCTGATTTAATGTCGCGGCACGACGCAGAGTAGGCGCAAGTAAGGATCGCTCAACTTTTGTGGTTCATCGTGACCTACCTTAGACAACTCTTTTGTGTCATCCATTCCCACATACAGTTTGAGTGGTTGGCCATTAACCTTGAAGGTGTTGGTGCCATTTTCGCTGGTTATCTCCACAGCCCCAGACGGGAACACTCCGGTAACATTGAACAGCCCAGACCATCGGGACTTAAGCTTACCAGGAAACAGTCTCAACCTTGAATTGTACAATAATACCTTATCTCCCGGTTGAAATTTATGTCCACAATGTGCTTGTCATGTAGCCGCTTCATTCTTTCCTTGTATAGCCTCGTACTTTCAAAAGCGTGATATCTGAATTCCTCCAGCTCATGCAGCTCAATCAGTCTATTTTCCCCAGCAACATCGCGGTCCATGTTCAATTGCTTTAGGGCCCACCAAGCTCGACGTTCTAGCTCCACATGCAGATGGCAGGCCTTCCCAAATACCTACTTGTATGGGGACATACCGATTGGTGTTTTGAATGCGGTCTTATAGGCCCAGAGTGCATCGTCAAGTTTTTTTGCCCAATCCGCTCTTGTGGCATTTACAGTTTTCGTGAGCATACTCTTGATCTCGGTTAGAGACCTCTACCTGCCCGCTAGTTTGGGGGTGATACGGGGTGGCCACCCTGTGGCGCACATCGTATTTATCCAGCAACTTCTCAAAGACACGATTGCAAAAGTGTGTGCCCCCATCACTCCCAAACTGGGTGAAAATATTCTTCTTCAAAAACCCCACCACCACTCTCGAATCATTGGTGGGGAATGTTGCAGCTTCCATCCATTTGGACATGTAATCTACATCAACAAGTATGTACTTATTGTCGTAAGAGCTGAAAAAGGGACCCATGAAATCGATCCCCCAAACATCGAACACCTCAACTTCCTGAATTGGTTTCATAGTCATCTCATGTCCACGGGATATGTTTCCCGTTCTTTGGCATTCGTTGCATCCTTTTACCAACTGGTGGGCATCCTTAAAAATTGTTGGCCAGTAGAATCCGGCCTCTAACACCTTTGCTGATGTCCGGACTCCTCCAAAGTTTCCCCCATAAGGTGACGCATGACAAGCCTGCAAAACAGAAAATTGTTCTATCTCGGGGACGCATCTCCGGATCATGTTATCAATACAAATTCTGAACAAATATGGTTCGTCCCAATAGTAGTTTCGGCAGTCACGATAAAATCGTTTCTTTTGCACAGAGGAGAGCTCATAAGGGTCGATGCCGCATGCTAGGTAATTAGCAATATCTGCGTACTATGGCATCTCTCCCACACTTGTGGCTAGCTGCTGCTCATCTAGAGAGGTTTCCATAATATTGACGACGCCTTACCCACACTACTATATAAGTATGAAGGCAAAGGTCGTGTAGCTTTTACCCGAATGGTCGGGATCGAATCCACAGGGAGCCTATAGATGAGAGTGAGTGTATAAGTGATCTAGAAGGGTCGAGTGTTTCTAATTGCACTTCTAAACATTGGTTGGTGTTGAACTATACTAAATGTATTCTATTGTTTGTAAGTTAATTAATGACTAACTTTGTTTTGTTTTTGTTGTTGTTTTCTAATATTGATAAAGGCACTAGGTTCAGGAATGTGGCCTAGGTGGATACATAAAGGGATTCAATTCTAAGGTCGAGGAATTTGCTAGGGATATAGCTATAACCAAAGCACGAAGGTGGTCACTCTATACATCTCGGTAGTTTAAGTGATTATACCCTAATTGCCTCTCTCGAGTCCAATTGGGTGCCCAATAATCAAGCAATATAGGCTTAGGTAGGGTGTTACTCTCTCGAGGTTTAACCCGTTAACTAGGGCTCAAGTAGTACCATTTCTGGGTTTAACCCTTTTGATTGGGACTACCAATCTCTTGATAATGCCCTAATTTCCTATTAGGCTAATTTCTAGACTCAAGTCTTCTTTCTCAAGAAAGACCCAAGTCATGAAAAGGTTAATTAGTGTTTGCAACCACTAATTATAACAATAAAAACCTTAAAAATAGCCAAAATAGCCAACACCCATTAATTTCCCAACCTTAATTTCAAAACCCCATTATATACCCACACTAGGGTTGAGCCACAACCCTAGCTAATGGGTCTAGCTACTCATAATCAAAGATGAGAACAATGATAGAGAAGAAGAATAACCCATTTAATTGATTCCTAACAATGAAATTGAAGTTTTCAATGTTAAAAATGCAAGAATAAAGCTAAAGAAATAAAAACCCTAAAATATTCACGAGCTCTCTACTTTGAAAAACAGCTAATATGTTTCCCATTTGGAAATAAATTACAAAATAGTCTATTTATAGTCTGCAAAATTTTCGGACAAAAATACCCCTGCAAGACCACCACGGACCGCGAAAACATTAAGACCTCACTGGACTGCCACCGCGGTCTGCGAAACTTCGACCGCGGCCATGGTGGGAACTTGCAATTCTTGGGTCTCACTAGAACTCCACCACGGTCCACGAAACTTCGACCGCGGCCGCAGTGGATGATAGTCAACTTTCTGAGGTTACTGGAAATGCACCGCAGTCCGCGAAACCACGACCGCGGTGGCTGATGGCCTTAATTTCTGAACTCACTGGAAATGCACGCGGTCCGCGAAACCACGACCGCGGCCGCGGTGGCCTTGTTTTCTTGAGCAGCTTTGTTGGGTTTGATCCTTGTGTCGGATTCACTCTTATTTTGAGCATATTTTAGACTGAATGCCTTCATTTCTGGTTCAATCCTGCAACAAGCACAACGTATAAGCTTTCGGGGCTATTTTGTGTAAATTTGTATCCAAAATTCACGTATAAGGGCACGGAAAACGAGGCAAAAAACCAAGTTATCAAATATCCTCATACTCAGGTGCCTTTTCAGCACCTTCAAGGCGTGATAAATGATCAGCGACTTGGTTCTCCGTTCCCTTACGGTCACGAATCTCCAAGTCAAACTCTTGCAAAAGCAGCACCCAACAAATTAGGCGCGGCTTAGACTCTCTTTTCTCGACTAAGTACCGAATGGCTGCGTGATCAGTGTACATGATCACCTTCGACCCAATCAGGTAAGACCTGAACTTGTCAAAGGCAAACACTACAACCAACATCTCTTTTTCTGTTACCGTGTAATTCAGTTGAGCTCCACTCAACGTCCTACTTGCGTAGTAAATTGGGTGCATTACCTTATCTCAGAGCTGACCCAACACGGCTCCCACAGTATAGTCACTAGTATCACACATGAGTTCGAATGGTTGCTCCTAGTCGGCGGAAACTATAATTGGTGTTGTGACTAACCGCTTCTTTAGCTCCTCAAAAGCCACCCTGCAATCATCATAAAACACAAATGGGTTATCTTTTTCTAGCAACTTACAGAGACGGTTGGCAATTTTGGTGAAATCCTTGATGAATCGCCGGTAGAATCCAGCGTGTCCCAAGAAGTTGCGAATAGCTTTGACTGACGTGGGCGGTGGGAGTTTTTCAATCACGTCTACCTTGGCTCTGTCCACCTGAATACCTTTACTCGAAACCAAGTGTCCCAAGATGATTCCTTCTTGTACCATGAAATGGCACTTCTCCCAATTCAGCACTAGGTTCGTCTCGATGCACCTCTTCAGTACACGGTTTAAATTTGCTAAACATTCATCAAACGAATTTCCCACCACTGAGAAATCGTCCATAAAGACCTCCATAATATCTTTCACCATGTCTGTGAAAATGGCCATCATGCACCGTTGGAATGTTGCAGGTGCATTGCAGGGGCCAAATGGCATCCTCCTGAAAGCAAACACCCCATAAGGGCATGTGAATGAGGTCTTTTCCCTATACTCCAGGGCAATAAAAATCGGGTTGTACCCCGAATACCCGTCAAGGAAACAAAAATGAGACCTCCCTGCTAGCCGGTCGAGCATCTGATCAATGAAGGGAAGTGGGAAGTGGTCTTTGTGGGTGGCAAGGTTCAAATTTCTGTAGTCCATGCATATTATCCAACCCGTGACGGTCCTAGTGGATCTAAGCTCATTTTTATCATTCTTTACCACCGTCATACCACCCTTCTTTGGTACACACTGTACTAGGCTAACCCAGCTGCTGTCAGAGATGGGGAAAATGATTCCCGCATCTAACCACTTTATAATTTCCTTCTTCACCACTTCTTTCATATTTGGGTTCAAGCGCCTTTGGTGTTCCCTAGAAGGTATGTGTCCCTCTTCCAGGAGAATCTTGTGCATGCAATAGGCTGGGCCGATCCCTTTGATAACTGCCATGGTCCAACCAATGGTAGTCTTGCATTCTGAAAGTACCTGTAACAACTGTTGTTCCTGCACATCTAACAAACCAGATGAGATAATAACAGATAATGTAGAGTTAGGTCCAAGAAATGCATACCTGAGATGAGATGATAAAGGCTTCAACTCTAACTTGGGTGGTTCTTCAACTGAGGGCTTGGCTGGCGGACTCTCTCTCTTTTCCAAGTGTAATGGTTCAATTTCGAGAGCCCTCGACCATGCCTCTTTTCCTTCCAGTTCTAATACCCATTCTGCTAGTTCCTCATCATTCACATCATCTAAGTTCATCAAACATGCAGTCAAAGGGTCCCCAACAGTCAAGGACGCATCATTTTATTCCAGTATCACGTCCACGACATCAATAAGAGAGCAGTTGGAGAACTCACTTGGTGCCTCATAGACTTCTACATGTTGAACGTGATTTTTTCATCATTGAGCCTCATCTTAAGCTCACCAGTCTCACAATCGATGAGGGCTTTGCCTGTGGCCAATAATGGCCTTCCCAAGATTATGGGAATTTCCTCATCTACCCGACAGTCTAGGATCACAAAGTCAGCAGGGAACACAAATTTCCCCACTTGCACTAACACATCGTCCAGAATACCGCGGGGGTTGCTTCACCGTCCTATCAGCAAATTGCAACAGCATGGAGGTAGGCCTGGCTCTACCAATCCCCGGTCTTTTATAGATGTCCATCGGCATCAGACTAATGCTGTCCCCCAAGTCACATAGAGCTTTGGCAAAAGCAAAGTTGCCAATGGTACAAGGAATTGTAAAACTCCCTGGATCAGACAACTTTTCAGCAATAGGACGGTCATCACCGCACTACAAGTCTGGGTAAGGGTGACAGTAGCCAGATCTTGGAAGTCAAATGTTCTGGACATAAAGTCCTTCATCATTTTAGTATAGCCAGGCATTTCCTTCAACACATCAATCAATGAGATATTTACATGTATTTGCTTTAACATGTCCTTGAACTTCTTGTACTGCTCATCCTTCTGGTATTTCGCCAGCCTTTGAGGGAATGGAGTTGGCGGTCTCTTCTTTCCTGTTATCTGTTCTTTTTCATTTTCAATCACCACCTCTACTGCTAGCTCTGTGATTTCCTCTAATTCTTTCTCAGCTTCACTTTGCTTACTGGATTCTCCTTCAGCTTGCTGCACTGTGACCTTGGTCAAAGGAGTCGAGTCATCAATTTCAATAGGCACTTGCACTAGTGTATATGTCTGTCTGCTTTCACGCACCATCTCCTGTTCCAGGTCCAGGTTTCTTCTATTGCGGAGACTCACTGCCATTAGCTGCTTTGGGCCCTGGTCCCTTGGATTCACCTTAGTATCAGCAGGTAAAGTTCCATGAGGACGATTGTTCACTGCATTTGAAATCTTCCCCAACTGTACCTCAATATTTTTAATGGCTGAGTCATGGGCATCTACTCTTTCACTGATCTTGGCAGTTGACCCAATAACCTGTTGCATCATAGCTTCTAACATGGAGAACCCATCTTCTTGTCTCCCCCCATGTTGTTGCTGAGGGGGATTATAAGCTTGTTGCTGAGCCTGGTTGTTGTATCCCTGAGATCGTTGGTAAGGTGCCATGTTACCCTAAGGTATCATGGCACCCATGTTCCCGTTTTTGTGCTACAGATGAGGTGGTCTATAATGTTGAACCTGCTGACCCCAGTTCTGACCTCCCTGTCTCTGACCTCCATAATTTGACACACAGTTCATGTCTTTAGGGTAGGGAGCTTGATTGCAGTCTGCATTCCAGTGATTACCCATAGGTTGACTTACACAAGATGTGCACAATCCCCCATTGGTAGTATCCACAATGTGAACATGCCGCTTCACGCCTGATTCCTCCACCTTCTTTGTGAGAATACTCATCTGAGTCATCAATGTAGACATGTTCTCAGCCATAGTATGAGATGGGTCTAATGGTACCGAGTGAACAATTGGGGTGATAGGTGCACCCCTGGTGGTCATTTTGTGCCATTGTGTCAAGTAAGCTTTGGCACTCTCTCCATGTTTTGCTGAGGTAAGCTCCACCTGTTGAGGCATCAACGTTGGCTTTCACACTATCTGCTGAACCCATGTAGAATCTCTGCCCCAACATTTGCTCAGGAATACCATGGTGTGGACAAATATCCAGCATCCCTTTAAATCTATCCCATGTCTCTTTCAGTGTTTCCATGGGCTTCTGTCTGAAACTTATTATCTCGTCTATATGTTGTGCTGTCTTGCTGGGCGGATGAAATTTTCCCAGAAATTGCTTGACCAATTCCTCCTATGTAGTAATATAATTGATGGGGAGGGAATTTAGCCAAGTCTGAGCAACACCTGTTACCGAGAACGGAAACAATAACAGTCTTAGAGCATCTGGGGTAACATTCGGATGTCGCTGGGTTTTGCATATGGACATGAAGTTCTTCAAATGCTGCTTATGGTCCTCGGCATATGACCCCGAAAATAGTCCCTTATTCTACAACAAATGCAGCATATTCTTTGTGATCTGAAAAGATTCCGCTTCAATCTGAGGGACCACAATCGCGGTAGCCAAGTTGTCAGTTGTGGGTTGCGCCCAGTCGTATAATGGCGCCTCAGGTGCAATGGGCGCCTGAGGCGCAACATTTCTTGTTGCAGGGTTGATCATCCCATCACCCTCAACCTCATCAATAATGTTAGCTCTGTTGTTCAGTTCTGCCATATTCGGTTCAATTGGTTCAATGTTTGTCTATTGTCTGTTTCTCCGATTGGCTCTGTTCAATGCCCTGAAAACCTTTTCGGGGTCTGGTAAAGCTTCAAGAACGTCACCAATTCTCGAAGAGTTCCTAGGCATGCACTTGTACCACCGGTTCAACAAACGTTAGAATTTCAATAAATGAGTGAAATCAAAGAAACTTGACTTAAATTGAGAGTTTTTGTATTTTTCTTCACTATCTCGATAAGATCGTCAAGTCCCCGGCAACAGCGCCAAAATTTGATCACGCTCAACTGTGTCTAATAAAAGACTAAGTGTGCGTTGCAAATATAATCCAGGGTATTACGCCTAGAGTCGATCCCACAGGGAATTAACGTATCAAGAAAGCCGTTAAAATACTAAACTCTCACTTAATCAACTTCCTCAAACTTTATGAATAATAATCGATGTTGTAATTACCACTAAGATCAATGAAATTTCTAAACTAAGATTAAATAACAACAGTTGTAAACAATTGGAATAAAGGTCTAAGGCAATGGTTTCCCCCGTTGGTACTTTCCCTAGTTGTATGTTCCTATAGCTTTGACTTGGTTGTCTCTATCAATCATGAACTCTCCAGCTATCGTAAATCTCTCTCGAGCATTTATGATAATTTACTAGTCGCACTCTCTCGAGCTACGCTAGCTATATTTACGTTACAGCTCACTTTAGATTGCACCCGGGATATATTATCTCTAACCCAACCTCTAAACCCTCGGTTATGACTCTCGTCTATACTCCGGGAGTGATGTTGTTCAACAACTACCTAAATATGCACTCCCTCTCAAGCAAATACATAATAAATAGGAACCTCTAGTTGAGGGCCCTTCAACTAACTACAATCAGAACGTAGTTGAACAAATAGAGATAAATAACCAACTCAAAATTATATTAACATGACAATGAGTTCATCCCCAACAGGTTTCACCAAAACCTTAGATTAAAGTATTTAGCTACACATAATAGCAATAAAAACTACAAAGGAATCCATAGTCAATGGCAAGATAACAAAAGAAGAAAATAAGAATTGATGCCCCAATTGCCTCATTGCCTCTTGCCTTTGCCTTTTTTGGTGTTCTAAACTCTAAAACCTGATTAAAACCTTCTCTTGGGCGAAGTGGACCTTATATAGTTGATGTAGAATGGCCTGGGACTACCAAATTTAACCCTGAAATAATGCCTCACGTGTCTGGACTAGCGCGGGCGCGCTAAGGCCGTGTTATGCCCGAGCTAGTGGGGTTTCTATCTGCCTCTAGATCGCTAGCGGGCCCGCGCTAAAAGGGTTCCTCACTGCCTCATGAGAGCTGAACTAGCGCAGGCACGCTAATGCCCGCGCTAGTAGGATTTCCACTGTCTCCGCATTCATCCCTGAGTCTTCAGTCTTCAATTCATCCAAAAGGTACCCCATGGTCTATTCTACTTCAATTCTTGCCCGGATCACCGTCGTAAGCTTTCCTTATGGTATTGCACTCCTGTGAAACACACAAGTCACCATTAGAGCATATTTTATCCTTATTTCACATACTTAAGACGGTAAAGCATCATTAAGTTAGAGTATAACTTAAGCCAAACCATACACTTTTATCCTATTATCAATACTCTTCAACATATACAATAATTAATTAGCAATTTATTGTGATAACGGATGTCCATTAATTGGTGCAAATGGAGAAAGGATGATGGCAGAGAAACCCAAAAGTTTTCTAACACCACAATGTAGCTTGAGTTAATCTATGAGGTAAAAATACTTTGGTGGTTTTGGATTTTCAATTCCTACATTCAGGGCAGCCATGATACACCATTTAATAGGAGCCTAATTAAAAAGAAAATTTAATTTCCAACACACAAAATGAAGTATCATACATTTAGGGGTCGTTTGGTATGAGGTATAAGAAGGTATAATGTTGGTATAAAAATTTAATACCACCTTAACACTTCGTTTGGTTAGCAAACCAGGTATAAGTTATCCCAGGATTAAAATTAACACCGGGATAACTTATACCTTATAGAGGATGGGGTAATTAGCACCAGTATAACTTATACATTCTTCTTACAAATTATGCAATTGTCATATTTAATACAACATACCAAACAATGGATAAAAAATAATCTCAGCATAACTTATCTCAGCATAACTTACACCAGTATAACTTATCCCGGCACAAGCCGTATTCAAACCAAACGACCACCCCTTAAGTAGAAGGTAAAGTAATTAAAGTCCTAATTTATGAGCAATTTTTTCACACATTTCGTTGATAAGAACATGAGGGAGAAAAAGGCGTAAAGCATTTAATGGGAGATATTTCAAAGGTTAAATTAAGAGGGTAATATTGTCATTCAGTTTTTGAAGGATATTTTTGTAAAATAACTTTGATTAAAAGTCTTTACTCTTATAATATAGTATATGATAATTGATATATGATATGATATATGATGATCAAACAATTACAAGGACAAACAAGACTCATTATAAGTACATTTATTCTTTAAATATCATTTTTATAACTTTCATTAATACGTTTATAATTATGAGATCATTTTAGTTGATATTCTTTGTTTTAGAATTTTCTCTTTTAACGACGGAGTACTTTAATTTCATAAGTTTAATTCCTCTAAAATAATTATTTAAAAAAAAAATACTGTCTGGTTTACGCTTAAAGTTATATATAGATTCCAATGAACTCGTATCCACACTATCAATTGCACCCCTGATAGATCCGCAAAGATCAGTATGGAGACTTTAGGAGTATTAAAGTAATTTTTACATTACTCCGTATTATAACAATGAGATGAGATAAGATATTTTTATATTCAAGAGAATTCGATTCCTTGTTAGTTGCCCCCACTTATATAAAGTATATTGAATGAATTTACCTTTAGACTCTTTTATTGTCTGTTTATTCGAATATCATATCTCACAAAATGACTGATTTTTATTATAATATAGGGACAATTAAATCATTGATCTTGCTAATATCTTTTTGTATTTTACTTCATTTAATTTGCTATAATACGATAAAAGTATGACAATTATCTTTTTGCTGATAGCAATATTTAAATTTCTCCAAATATTGTATATTCAAGCACCTATTGACATAGCAAAAGAAGACATTTCTAAAATCTATGGGTTAAAGAGAGTAATTTTGGCTTCTTCAGAAGTGCAGATGGGACCTCATTACGTGAATGAATACTTAAGGGGGTGATGTTGAAATAAACGCTCTTAAATTAGGATGAAAGTGTTTAAATTTTGTACTTTGGGATCCAAAACGGTTATTTACTTAGTGAATATGCTCTTTACGCCTCTCCCTCATCGGAAACAAAATGGTGTTTCCTGCTCGTTAAAAACTCTAACGTAAGAGCAACAATCGTCCCTTCGGGGACATCCGATAAAATTGGAACGATACAGAGAAGATTAGCATGGCCCCTGCGCAAGGATGACACGCACAAATCGAGAAATGGTCCAAATTTTTTTTCGCCGTCGGCGGTGATGCTTCGGTCCCAAATTTCTTTTGCCGATTGAAGTTTTACTCGTCTCTCTTTTATTGTCTGTTTCCCAAAATTTATCTGTGTGTAATTTTTAGGATGAAAAGGACCTTATACTTGAATTTCTACACTTTCTTACCTTAGAATGGTTATATTTTGTTCTACAACGAAGAAAATTGCTTGTTTTGTTTTGTTCCTGTAATAAACGAGCGTGGGTGAAAGTTTGAAGCTTCATACCGCGTGTGCTTTTTGGGTGTTTGATAAAATGCCAGAAAATTTTCAACACAGGCGTAACATTTTGAATTTTCCCATCTTCAATTGTCTATTAAATTAAAAGAGCGGGCCAATTTTAGAACCAAGCTTCCAGATAAATATTTTTCTTATAGTTTGGATGCTAAAAGAATTAGGTTGAGATTGAAAGAGAAGTTCACCTCATAAAAAGTTGGATATTAGGTAATCAATTTTCTATCCCGACGTTCGTTTGATTTCTGGGACTCTATATTCTGTTGAAGTGACTTTGGATGTGATTATAATCTAGCAGCATATGGCAGTTGGCGTTTGAGGATGTATCTGCAACATATGGAGTTGCAAAATCCATGATACCCTCTGCTTATGAAGAGGTCTACTTATGAACCCCTAAGGACTTTAACAGCAAGAGTTTTCGATTGAAGGATCATTCAAATGCTAAAGATTATTAATACCCTCTTCTACATCAAATTTTGCATGAAAGTTAAATATGAGATCAGAAATAAGATCTGAGAAGATGTAATGGAGGTACAATATTCTATATTTCTATTTGATCTGGAATTTTAATTATTATACATCATTTTTTCTTTTCAAGGAGACCATCGGGCTATGTTTCCAAAGTGCCGACCTCTATCTCAATCAAAATATCAGAAGCAAATTACCTGGCGTCTGCTCATGGTTTGCCCTTTGTTAATAAGGTTCCTCAACCCCAACTGAAACCATTTAAGTCAAAGTGCTTACGACTTGAAGCTGCATCTGTTTCATCATGCATGTTTAGGTCCAGTTTAGGTGCAAAGTAAGACAACTTATACTCTTTTGAAGACTTCTGCCTCTCTTGCATTGAATCGCCTCTGATGGCCGCCTGGTGAAAATGTCTGACAGCTGTGTCTGTTTCATTGAATTTCCCATCTGAATGGTTACTGCTTCCGTTCAAGTTTCCATCTTGAAGTCCGATACTCATTGATAAGTTCTTGCAGTTCATCTCTGTGGTGAATGCTTTTTCTTTACCCTCATCCATTGCAGAGAATAATTTTCTGTTCTCCTTGAGGTTGTCACACCATCTTAGTCCTGTCTGTTGTATCCTGGTGTCATTCTCAATATCCTTAAATTCTATAGATGGTGTAAATTCGAAAGGCCTCAATCCAATTTGGTTATTATGCATAGTGTTGTCCCTCAAAGAGCCTTCACAAGAGGTCAAGCAGCTATCGATTGAACGATCTGCTAGTTGGGTAGCTTGTGTTTGTTGGCTGCTAAACCCCGATAGTTCTTTTATATCAGAAAATGTAGGGTTCAGGCATTGATTAGATACTGTGGATACCAATTCTGATAGTTGGACCTTGGCTGCCTCTAATCCTACCGTTCCCATGTCTTGTCTTCCAAGGGTTTCCTGTGCTTTCTCGAGCACGGCATGCAAATATTTTCCTTGAGCTTCTATCCGCAACTGTAAATGTCGTTGTACCTATATCAGTTCAATTAGGGCTCATTTAGAAGCCGTCAAGGAAAAATTTTCTTCGGATTTTAAAGTTTGACAAGAAAAAACACCCTATGCAAGTCTAGATTAGATTCTTAATGCTTGAAACAGAACACATGGACTAGGCCTGTTCACTAGATTATTGAAGATATCAAGTTGCTTATCTTGAAGGTGAAAGTGGCTTCTATCAAGTTTCAATACTCTCATGCTTCCGGCTTTCAGATCATCAACCAGGAAGTTTCAAATTTTACTACAAGTATTTTTGGCATAGGCTTTGCTCTCACTTCTCATACGTAAGTGAAATTCTGCTGTAACTTCATACCTCAAGCTGCTCATGAAGCCTTCTCTGCACTTCTATTTGGATTTGTATTGCTTCACTTATTTGAATGTTTCTGAATGGATAACTTTTTGTCAGAATAATCAAAACTGAAGATTTTGCTGAGACATGAAATAGAAGGATGAATGGTTTAAATGAAGGATCAAACGTTGTTTGTTCTTACTTGTTTGGTTGGGGTCCGATGCTTGGATTACTCATGCAAGTTGCACTATTCTCAGATATCCTATCTTCTCCTGCTGCTGCAACCATTCCACAAACTCAGTAAGTTTTCGGATGTTCTCTCTCTGTAAACGAAGTTTGTGAACTATTTTCTTGGGTATGTATTTGATTTCTTACCAGCTTTATTAGACCCGCTAGCATTTGCTTGTCCATGGAGATTCTTACTTAGTCTGTATTTCTGCCAGCATTTTTGTAAAGCGTTAGTTTCTGGCCAATCTAAAAGTATCAAAAAATTGTCAGAAATATTCTTCAGTCTTATGGATGTAAAGAAAAACAAAGGCTATATTTTTCTGTATTTTTGCCAGCCCAGGTACAAAGTTTTGATCAGTTTTTGTTAACACTATAAAGTACATATATGGCAGCTGCACTTTAATATTTTAAATGAAACAATTTGAAAATTCTTTGCAGTTGATGCAAAAGATGCTTTTCCCCTCTTACCACCAGTTGTTTTGTTTTGAACTATTGCCTTGGTAGCTAAACTTCAACGCTGAATATGCCCCTCATAGGATGTCTTATTCATGCATGGATTTTGTAATGCCATAAAGCAAATAAGAACGAACCTGGAGATGGCTCTTTAAGTGGTACAAGGTTAATCCTTGGATCCCCATAAGTTTTAGAACTGATTTTGGCGTGGCTTCTGCAATAGAAGAATATTGCAGTTAATTATCTTCACGAAATAACATCTTCCTGGTGCGTCTTGAAATTGGTATATTTGTGTGCACTTACTGTCTGCTCCACCAAGTTGATTAACGGCTTCTATAAACCTCTCATGGAGGTCTGGTGTCCATTTCAATCTTGGCTTGGCATCAGTTGACAGGACAAGCCCTGAATCCCCGTTGCCATTTCCACCTTGCAGGAACAGATGCCTTTCAGAGATAGACATTCTTGTTGAAGGGTGCATGCTCTTATCTTGGTGGTGATGATGGTACATCTTCTGGCCTTCTGTATGATGATTAGCAATTAAGTTACGTGGTCCGAGTTAATAGGCACGATATAAGTAATTCAACTAATTATAACGTACCTGAAAGTGATCTGCTGTACTTGGTTTCAGTCTAATCTTACCCTTTAGATGCAAATCATGATTCTTCTGTATTATTCTTCAGAGAACAATTCTGCTTCTGATACTCAGTTCAAACTGCACTACTGCTCTTATCTATCTCCTTAGTTGTACAACTTACAGACCAAAGATGTTTCCAAAGAGCTCTTATAAGCGAATGGGGTGAGAAAGAGAGAGGGAGGGAGTCTGGGTGAAGCATAGAATCTTGGATAGGGCCAGTTGAACGCTAGAACCAATCGAATCTTCACAGCCGACTCAAAAAGAGATCTCATCCTTCCAGTTTTACATATTTGTGGGCCCTAGCATGATATTCCTCTGCACTATAACTTGCTTGAAACACTTCACACCTTACAATGGGTACAAGAATTTATCCACCA
The DNA here is from genome assembly GCA_005239525.1 of Nicotiana knightiana. NCBI lineage: Eukaryota > Viridiplantae > Streptophyta > Magnoliopsida > Solanales > Solanaceae > Nicotiana > Nicotiana knightiana. The sequence continues at coordinate 17,059 of ML424896.1, forward strand.
GAGACTTTTATGTTCTCATATTCTTTATCTGGCAAAGTTTGGGAACCATATTCCCAGAATCAAATTTGGAAATTTTTTTCTGATATTGACTGAAAGTATCCACTATCTAATGATGTATGATCTCTTGAAAACTTCAAAACCATTTTCCCTTTCAAATGGAAGATTCTGTTGACCAGAGCTTCAAGTACTTTGTATTGGATGAAAAAACAAAGCAAAGAGATGGGGAAATGGTTGAGAGATGCTTCAATTATTTCATGTCAAAATAAAAAGACTAATACATTTCTTTCTATAAACCTCTGTTTGTTTACTATGGCCATGTAAAGAATTAGTTGAGGCAGCATTTCCTATATGTTTATTCTATTATATCGACTATACTCTGCCTTGGGTAAAAAGAATAATGATTTTAGATGAGACTTTCATGCAATATCTTGCTCCTGTATTTAGTGATATGAACTTTCGGAATATCTTGAGCATTATTTTCAGTCTATGCTATTTTAACATATCATGTTTGAGTAACTAAAAAGGAATACGATAAAAAGGTAAATAAATTGTGGAGAGATGCTTCTCCTTGGCTTTGTTTGAAGGCCAGGAATATTGGAATAAGGATCAAATACCTTTTTGTCTCCTTCAGTAAGTTTGGTACTTATTCGGCCTGGATATATAGAACTAAAATAGAGGGAGACCTCCAGTACGTTATATATTTCCTATTCTTTAATTGGTGTAAGACAGCCATCTCCAAGGCATTGGGACCCCTTTGAAAGGAGAAATAAAGTGATATTACTTGCTTCCGTAGTCGCCTGATGGAAAACATGTCAACTCATTTGCTCGAAAGATGACTACTTCCTCTCCCTTGACTTTAGCCTTAATTTGCTCTAGAGAATATAAATAGTTACTTTACATTCTTTTGTGCCCGTTTATTTTTTAATAAACATGTATAGATACCTGTCAGTTTTCCTTTCATAGTTTATTGTCAGACACAAACTTGAGATCTCAATTTATCGCTTTGCTAATTCAATTTCTAGTTCACTTCTAAAAACTAAAACACCATAGATTTCCTTTTTGTGGTTGTTGTTTCATAGATTTCTGCTCATTTGGTTCTTTTTTTTATTTATTTTTTTGCCTTTTTGTGGAGGGAAAACTAGGAAATTTAAACTTAGTTGTTTATGAAATGCTTAGTCTCTTTTGCACCTTTTCCTTGTTGACATTGCAATGATACATCTAATCAGCTGTATTTTTGTATTGGCCAGCAAGTTCATCAAATCACGATTCATAGTTGGAAATGACTCTTGGTGTCAAAAAGATATCTTTTGGATAAATTTCAGGGGTTTGTAAGACTGTTTGTTCAAGACCAAAAAAAAAAAAGACTGTTTGTTATCTAAGTTTAATTATTTTCTATCTTGATATCACATAAGTGAAAATTCCTCATCTCTGAACAAGGTATGCACATCAGTTTTCAGTTCAACTTTCAAGAAAAAGATCAACTGATTCTAATATCTCAGGGTATTGTATGCGCTTTGGAGGAATATATTACAACCTTTAGGTAAAGTGGTATAGGTATAAAGCAGAGTTCCCCTATACTGTTTTGCTGGCATGTGGATAGGAATGAAATGAGAATGTGCATTGTTAGCTGTATGAGTTGCATTGGACTATTTTTTTGGTACTAAAATCAATAGATTTATGGAGTTAATTTTTTTTTTTTTGGGTTAGGTTCAACCATACTATATCGGGAACCCATTAGCTCATCTAATCCAAATGTGCGTAGCAGAGACCCATTTAAGGGAGAAGTGCTCCTACCGGAAATTCTCTTGTTATAGTATTTTTCTGACCTAACTGTCTTGTTATATTGTTGTTCATCTGACCAAACTGTCTTTAACAATTGTTTGTCTTTTTATGTCATTCTCAGTTTCCCTTCTGTTATGGTGAAGTAGATTTTCTAGTTGATGATGTGCAAGATCTAATAGTTGCTTTATGTTGCTATATTAAACTATGGAATATTTATTTTACAGAAAGGTATTTGGCTGAGCACAAAACTTAAGATATTAGTTTAACTTATATGCATGATGTTAGTGATGATGGAATCAATACTAAAAGTTATAAGTTGATAAGCTAGTTTGATTTTTTTTAAAATGCAAAAAAAGAAAAGAACATTAACTTTATATATATGAATTTTTGAAAGCTGTGAGTTTTATAGAAATGGAAGGATGTCAAACATTTGAAAACATTCTAAATTTATTTATTTATTAAAAAAGTATAAAATTGGAACAGAAGAAGTATAAACATGCAATAGCATTCATTTTATGCCTCTCTGAATAACCCAAATAATCTTTTCTAGTAATGGTACATTAAAAGTACTTAATTTGCTTTTCCTTGATGTTGCCATAAAGCAATGACTGACTGCTGTTCCTCTGTTTTGTAAGACATGCAGAAGAACCCTTTGCCTTTGCTATTCCAATCTATCTCCTTCTTCCTCGTCTCTTTTGTTGCTTTCTTTATTCTATTTTCATGATATATATTCTCCACTTTAAAGAAGAGAACATGTGCTGTTGTTCTTTCTTGTACTTGCATTCCCTTTTTAAAACTCTTAGATTGAGTTAATTTTACTTTAAAGTACAAGATGAATCTCACATTAAAAAAGAAAGAGCATTTCGAATCAACTTAGGGGCAATGGTGGAAGAGTTAGTCAATGCCTGATCTAAGGGTTAAAATGGTTAAAAGAAAACAGTTAACCACCTATATTATTCACTAAAAAACGGGTTGAATAATGAACTATTTAAAAACATGTCAAATATGGATAAGAATCATATTATCCATTTAGAAAATAGATAACCAATGAGTCTAACTTTTACATTTATAAAGTCTCAAATTAGGGGTTTCTCAAGTTAGGGAGATTAAGAATTTCCCGAAAAACAATCATATGCAAGAAGTCATGGTTACTTATATTATCCGTCGGCTAATCCGTTTTTTACCCGTATTAAATATGGATTGTGTCGGATAATTTATCTGTTTCTTCATTATCTATTATCGACCTGAATCATATCCGACCCGATTGTAGGGTACGCAGAATTTTATGTGAGGGATGCTAACTTATTATCAACTCAGCTTATATTTGAGCTAGGATTTGGAGTTGTAGATGTTTTAGGAATTTACTCATTGTCCCAAACCAATGTTGATCTATAATATATATGCATATTTTCAATATTTATGTGTTTGAATTTTTTGGACGAAACGGTGTCAGGATAACACTTGGGTATCTCTGCCACTGTGCATGATTAGTAAAGTTGGTGCCGGCTTGTGACCCCAGGGTGAAGACACTGGCTCGGAATAAAAGGAAATCAATGACCACGGAATGATATTCCTTATGGGGAAAAGGACTTGGGGTTTAAGATAAAAGTTAGATTCTGAGGGAATGGAATTTCAGAATCTTAACTCAAAACCAAAGCAATGGACGTATTCTCAAGTCAAGAATTTCTTCGTTATTCTTTTCCTTTTCTAGGCCACGGAAAATGGATTCCGAAACCCATTATTGTTTTAGCTTCTTAACAACCTAAGTAATTCTGAACGATCAACATGCATATTTGTCTTCTTTCTCAATACAATTTAAGTTGTATACATTGCTAGTTTAACTTCTTCTTTTTTTAATTAACCCTAACAGGTCAGTCAAAGAATTTCTATACGTAAGTCTAAAATACAACGACGACGACGGCACAGTAAATCCCAAAAGTGGGGTCTGGGGAGGGTAGTGTGTGTGTAAACCGCACCTCTACCCCTAAGGAGTAGAGAGGTTGTTTCCGATAGATCTTCGGTTCAACAAGATAAAAAAAAATAATATATCAGTATCATCAACAAAAAACATAGAAATAGTAACAACATCGTAAGAACGAGTAAATAGATGGAGAGCAAAAACAATAACTAGTAATAGGTAAGTCTGAAATGTGGAATTTATAACCGTGAAGATAAGATAAGTTTTTTACTGCCTTCCTCGAAATTACATTGCAGCAGTGAACATGTATGACATCATAGACAAAAACTAAGACACATCAAGATGTATGGGGTTTGTGGGGATGGGGGGGTGATATTTAATATAGCTTTTCTGTACAAAACATTGAAAAGCCAATATCTATAAAATCAGTAACACTTGAAGTAATAATCTATTCCACTATCTCTACAAATCCGAAAATAAAATATTAATAACTAATAAAAAGAACAACTAGAAAACGAAAAAAAAAAGAGTATACTTCCAACCATTTCTAATGAAGAAACGGACGCAGAGGGAGAGACAAATAATGTTTTGAGTTAGAATCTGGTGAAAGTGAAAATAGAATGAAATTATCCATATATCTAATTGCATTTCCGATGTTTGTCCGGTTGAAAGATGTTGTCAAAAGTAAATAATGAATTTATGATTTGTTTGTACTTTTTGATGATTGGAAATGACAATGTTCGGACGTTTATGATAATGGCCTGAAGTTCTAAACTAAAAAATAAAAATAAAAACTTTAGGACACTGTCTTGAAATTCAGGAAGCTAGTCTTTGCCGTTGTGACTATTTTCAGATATATTGCAAATGCAAAGAATTATAGAAATATAATACTGTTTGGGATGGTCTTTAATATTTGATCCCCGCTTGTCTCACGGGCTTCAAGGATAAAAGTTAAAAGTATTGTTCATTAGCAGAGTGGAGTCGGGATCTAAAATTTATGGGTTCGGAATTTTAATTATTTTTAAGTTAGTGGGTTCTAAATTAATAATTTGTACATATTTAATGAATTTCATCAAACAAATATATGGTTTGAACCAAAGCTACTGGATTTCGCCAAACCCGTAACTCGCTCTCTAACTCCGCCCATGTTCATTAGCGCAAGCGAATGACAACACTTGTTAAACTTAAAGTTTTGTCCATCAGGCAAGCAGGGATAAAAATCCAAGACCATCCGCTTTGAGGGCTATTTGTGTACTTCAATGCTGGCTATATTTGAAATGGCAGCCTTAAAAATGGTTGTTTACCGTGAAAATAGTAATTACAATTATATTTGATTATGTGATTCTAAAAATACGTGATCTATTTTAATACCGGTTGTTTAGGCAGTAGATACTGAGTGTGAAGTGAGAGAAATGAAAATAAGAGCAAAAGAAAACGAGATTACGCAAAATGGGTAACGGGGAGACCGGTCTCGACTCTCGAGGGTGGTCGAAAGGGCCTCGAGGTCGAGCTTTAGAAGCTTGACTAGGGGTTGTCGGCAACAATATAACAGTATTGAATGCCTTAAGAATGGCCTATTTATGATCAATAATAAGTAATAAATGAAAAATAATTCCAGAACACAATAAATGAGAAGTAATAAATCAAGGGTGAATGACACAGTTATCCATAAAAATAAAATTATTTACTCTTACCTACCCATTTATTTTTCTACCCATCAAACTAATTACATTTCCTACCTATAGTAGTTTTTGTGGGCAATTTTCTCTTTTTTCTCCAATTCGTTTTTATTTCTAGGCTTCTTTTCTCTTTTCCTCTTTTTCTCCTTTTTCTTTTTTCTCGTTTTCTTCTTATTTTTTCTTTTTTCTTTTTTTCTATTCATTTATTTATGCCTAAATCATATTATTGTTATTTTTACCATAACATATTTCATACTCAATTTTAACTCCTTTATTTATTTTTCTTTATTTCTTGTTCCTTTTCTAATTCCATTAAACTCTTTTTTTTCTTTTTTCTTCTTTATTTCTTATTCCTTTTCTAATTTCATTTAACTTCTTTTTTTTTATATTATGTTTCTCTTCATAATCTAATTTCATTTATTATTTTCACTATTTTTTATTATTCTTGTTATAAGAAAAAATAACTGATATAGTAAATATTTGTTCACCTTTTTTTAAGATAACTAGTATAATATACCTTTCGCCTTTCTCTCATTTTTTAATTCAATTATTAAACTGAAATAATATCAATTGTCACTTGATCTAATTCACTGAATATCACACTGACTGTTGCAGAGCACCATAAGTTACATAACCAGATTCTAAGGATCAATATGTGATTTTCATGAAAACCTTGATCTAGTTTGATCTCCTTCCTTACAAATATGAGTACACACTCTACCATTAGCAGTAACACAATCATCTACGGAGTAAGAAGACGCAATCTATAACCACCAAATCTCCCTATATACTAGTTAGAATAGAAATGATAATAAAATATTGAAAAATGCAATAAAAGTATAAGTAGAAAAAAGGACTTCTAGTACCATATGATACCAATATGGTATACATGTATACCAACAGAGTATATGATTGCTCTAGAATATTGCTACAACTATCTGCAACTATACTATTGTAACAAAATATTAAAGGATGCAATAAAAGTAGGAGAAAACTACATGCTCGCATTGCTAGCTAAATATCCGCAAAACAACTTGCTCTATACTAACAGGGTATATAGTTGTATGGGTCGTTCCAACAATTGCTTATAACTATAAAAATTATTACATAATACACATAATTTATGTCCATCAGCACAAAAAAATCTCAGCACTGCAAATCATGTTCATATAAATAATTCCAAAATATAATTCGCTTAAAAATGCAGCTAAAACAACAAAAAAATGTTCAAACTACCATATGATACCAATATGGTATATAACTATACCAACATGGTATATAATTTTACTGGTTAATTTTCGGCAACTATATGACTATACTACTATTACATAACACACATGCGTAAAGAGAAAAATAAAAAAAACAGTGTACCGCATATTAATATAATAAAGTATTTCAAGATATTGTACTATATTGCTATTATTAAAAGAAAATCAAATAGCGTACCAATTAAATGCAGCTAATACAATAAAAAAATGATCCAACTAACATATGATACCAATATAGTATATAGCTATACTAACAGAGTATATAGTTGTACGGGGTCGTTTCAATAACTGCATATAACTATAAAAACTATTACATAATACACAAAAATCTATGTCCATAGCTAGGTACAAGAAAATCCTACACAACAAAATATGATCATTTAAATTATTTCAGAATAGAATTCACTTAAAAATGTAAGCAAAACAACCAAAAAATATTACAACTACCATATGATACCAATATGACATATAATTATACCAATAGGGTATATGTTATACTAATTAATTTCAGGTAACTATATGTGACTATACGACTATTACATACATATGCATAAGGAGAAAAATTAAAAAATAGTGTACCACGTATTAATATAATAATATATCTTAAGATATTGTATTATAATACTATTGTATAAAACAAAAGCATAAAGAAAAAATCAAAATGATTACATCATACATATGCATAAAGAAAAATTAAAACAATTCAAGATATTGTACTATTCTACTATTACTAAAGAAAAATCAAATAATGTAATAATTAAATGTAGCTAATACAATCAAAAAAAGGTTCCAACTAACATACGATACAAGTATAGTATAGAGATATACCGACAGGATATACAGTGGTATGCAAAGAGTTTTAAAAAAAAAATTAATTCATTTATTAAACTGAAATATCAGCTGTCACGTAATCTAATTAACTTATTTTGTGCGTCATCGATTATACTAAAATTTAGATATGGTATAATAATATACTATATACTATTTTGAAATGGAGATTAAATTAATAAAAAAATATTCAATGGAAACGTACATCTTATTATGAAATGAGAAAGATAGAAGAAAAAGGTTTATTTATATTTGGGAAGACAATAAAAGAGAAAATAGTTTGGGGCAATTAATGGGGTTTCACGTGATCCGGGATTAGAAAGGAAAGGATTTTGAAAATAGGTAATTGGGTAAATACTTTAGATTGAATAGGTACACATTGTAAGACAAATTAGAATGGGCAGTATCGGGTAATTAAAATTACCTGAATGGGCATTTAGAGTAGATTTCCCATAAATCAATGAATCAATTGTAGAAAATGTTTTAATTAGAGAGCAGAGGATGTTCTTGTTCTTGTATTGAATATCATTTGTGTTACAAAGTGACAAAGGTCCCCTTTATATATGAGAGGGAATCCCAATATATTACATGTGTAATTAGTGCAAAGAGATATAGTTGGTACAACCATTTAATGTAACGGTACGAGCTTGTACTATTTTGTGTATTTTGTCAGCTTTGACCACGTGTCCCTGGAAATTTTTCGCCTTTCCATGTTGACCTTTGATTTGTACTTCCTCGAGGTCGAGAACCTTCGATATGGCCCTCCATGCCAAAACTCGTGCCTTCGAGCCTTCTAAGTGTCGAAACGACCGTAAAATCGGGCTCTTCGATTTTAGCTGTATATAGATAGTCCCCACGTTTCTTAGAATGAAGAGATAAGAAACGGTCTTGACCTTTTGTCTCTTCGACACTCTTATTATGACGTCAATCCCTTCATAACATTAAATGACGTGACATGAAAAGCCGTGCAGAGGTCGTTGTCAACACAATTCTCGAGAAGCCCATGAACCGTCATAGGTGCGACTGTTCCGCTTCAATCATGCCCAAAAGACCTCTATAAATACTAGAATCACTTGCCTTTTCATAGTTTTGCATTTTCTTCATCTTCTCGAAACCTTCAAATTTCAACTAAGTTTATACTCTTATCTTCTGCATGTGTATGTTTTTTTGTCTTCTTTCTTCAAAACTCGATAGTTATCATGGCCAAAACTTCCAAAACAGTTCCACAAAAGGAGGAGTTTCTTTTTCATCACGCCGGTCTAAGGGCAAGTCAAAAATTCCTCCTACCATCGAGCAATGCATCCATGGCCCTTTCGACACCATTTCTGACTTCACAATAGAAAAAACCCCTTCTACACGGGGCTGATGCGAGCCCATGTCCCGATACATAAGTGTAGTATCGGATATAGAGAGGGTAAAACTTGACTGCCACTGGGGGGAGGCAGCCCGAGTAGAGATCCCTACGGCTGACGAAAGCATAGCCACTCACAAGGCTGGCTTTCTCAGTGTATACATATACCCCTTCACCTTAGGCCCCGTCAATTTTTCTTCCCTACTGATTGACCCGATGATTCTTGATTTTTTCCATCAATACCGAGTGACGCTCGGTCAAATTTATCCTTCCATTTGGAGGATTGTATATATGTTTCGATATACTACCAACATGGTCGAGGGAATGACCTTCACCCTCGACCATTTGATCAGATTGTATAGCCTTCGACCCTTCCGTGGGGCCTTATTAAATTACACCGTCGATCCATCAAGGCATTCCTTGCGCGCATCGACGAGGAAAAATATCGGGGATGGATGAGCCGATTTGTTAGAATCAGAACTTCGGACATCATCCCCACTGACAGAATGCCATTCCCCCGAGGAATGGAATATGAAACATAAGTAACCCCTAAATTGATCATGATTTGCTGTCTCTTTCTCTTTTGATTGATTTTGTTCTAATTGTACATCCAAAATTTGTTTCCCGGTGCGGTTCAGGACCTTCCGAGGTGGATCAAATGTTTAGACTCCGCCTTCCCATACAACAAACGCGTATGGCGTGAGCTGGCCAAAACACAATGGCAGGCTAAGAACCATGGTACTCTCTTGTTGTTATTACTTTCATAAGAACTTTTGACAGTGATGTTTTTTGACATAACATGTTTGTGCAGGCCTTGGTGAAGGCGTGTTGATGAGGCCACCCCCGCTTGGTGAGGAAGAGGCTCTGAAGACCACCAAGGATAAGAAAAGGAAGAAAGAGGCCTCGGCGGAGTCTCCAAAATCCAAAGAGGCCAAAGGATCGGAAACCTAGGACAGATGCCATGGTCTTGTCCTCGACAGCCGATGAGAGCCTGCGAGTCGAGGAAGAGAGTGATGATGCCTGCCCTTTGGTACAAAAGGACAAACGAAACATTGAGGCTTCGAGAGTTGTTGGGCGGTCGTATGCTGAGCTAGAGGCGACCGATACGGACCCACCGTGCGTGGAGGAGACCTTCGCGGGGGGGTTGGGCGCAGTCCCTGAGACGCTCATCGGACATGGAACAGTCCGTTTTGAGGAGCTCGGAGGGCTTGCTACTGGAGCTTTTCGGGGTTGGGAAGAAGCCTCGATGGAAGCTGGTATTGCTGGCGGACTCCATTCGGGTCCGTCATTCTCTCCGGGGGAGATACGGGATGCTCAAGTTTGGGGTGTTCCCGGTCTAGAGACCTCTCGTGGAGAGGATGATGCATTTAAGGACTAATTCGAGGGGGTAGATGAGGAGACCGATATTGATGCCCCAGTTGCTCTCGAGAAAGCTGAGAGGCTCCAAAAACAGGTGACATTTGAGAAATAATGTGTTATCCTCTGATTTTGTATTCTTATTTTCTGATTTCCCTTCTCTGTGTTGCAGTTCAAGAAGTTGTATGATCAAGCCTTCTCCAAGATGCAAGATGAATTGACTCATCGTGGAGAGGAGCTTGAGAGGCTTATGTCGGATTCGGTCGAGCTGGAGGCTTTATGCGCTCGAAATGAGGAGGAATTGACCAACCTTCGAGCAAGCTCGGAGAGATCACTTCGGGAGAAGGCCGACTTCATCGAGCAGGTATGTCGGTACCCACATTTTCATTTTCAGCAGCCACGCTTGGTGTTGATTGACCTACTTTTTTCTATTCAGATTAGGCAGAAGGACGCCCTAGTGGAGTAGCTTCGGAAGGAGGTTGCGGCCAAGGATGACGAAAACCTAGAGCTGGCTCAGATGAATAATGTCGCGGCTTCGTAGAGGGAGGTGCTTCGAGGGAAGCTATCTTCGGTTCAAGACCTTCTCCGAGGTGCTCGAGAGGAGGCTGCTGCACTATCTGCGGCCAAGTCCAAGGCCAGTGAATATGTCTCTTCATACAAGAGAGATGCTGCTGATGCGAATGATCGGGCCAAGGAGATATCCGAGAAGGTCGAGCTAAAGCTGGCTCGGGCAATTGCTTATGCCCGTGCACAAGCCAGGAGGCAAGCCCTCGAGGAAGTAAGCGCCAAGGGTGTCAATCTCTCTGCCGAGATCGAAGAGTCCAGGGCCCTGGAGGAGGAATTGGTAATGCCGAGTGCATCGGATGAGGGCTCTGAAAGCGGCTCGGACAACAGCGAAAGCGAATAGTAGATTTTCCTCTTTTTTTTTTTGCTTTCTCCTTTTTCTGTATATGGGACCCTTCGTGGGAATTTTTGTAAAAAATACCTTTGTAAATATATTTTTTGAAATAGAATATCTTTTGCCACATATGGCACAAACTTTGTCTTGTAACGTTTACGCAACAATTGACTTTTATGCTTCGATTCTTAGCTTCCTCGGAACTCGCACTTGCAATAGTAGGTCCCTCTATATCGGACACCTTCTCGAGGCTAGGTCGTCATGCGAGCTTCGATCCCTCGAATGCCCTATGACGGTAACATTTATGTGACGTGACCGTGAAGTGACTGAGGTGGCTCCACCGGTACACTTCCCCAAGCGCTATGAAGACTTTGTCAGAAATGGAATGGCCTTCAAAGTAGTTGGTTAGACACCTTTCGCTCTATATATATTTTTGCTTCTTCTTCATTCCAACTCTTGCATCTTTGCAAAAACTTAGCTTTCCTCTCAAATCTTTCATCACTTTCCCATTTTTGTGAAAACTGCTTTCATTCCTTCCTATTTATCTCTGCTTGAGTAGCTATGGCTGCCGTGCCCGAATCTATTCACCAAAAAGAGGGAAATTCTTCCTCTGCTCCTAGCTTGGCCGGTAGTACACCACCGGCGTATGGTGAGCTGACCTCGTACTGCTTCGCTCCGAAGAAAGACTTTGCATTAGAGAAACCCTTCGATGCCCCGGGCCATCGAGAGCATACTTAGAGGTTCGTCTGATCGATAGAAGAAAACCACCTCGAGGCCGCGAGGAGAGACTGTGATGCTGCAGATACCCTCTCGAGAAGAGAACGCCATGACTTACATAGAGGGATTCTTGACCGTGTATATGTACTCGTTTACATTAGGCCCCCTCAACCGACTTGTGCTCGAATTCTGCAAAAGGTACCGAGTCACCCTGTCACAGATTCATCCGTCCTTTTGGGGGATAGTGTTGATGATGAGGTATTATACCGAAAAGGCTGAGCTCGATTTTACCCTCAGCCACCTTATTAGATTATATTAGCCTCAGCATTGTCGAGGCCTGATTGTGTTACGACACTAGTCCACCAGGCATTTCATTGCCAGCGATGACGAGGATCGAAATAAAGGATAGATGAGTCGGTTTGTTCGAGTGAGGACCGTCGATATCATTCCAGCAGAGTTCCTGGCGTTTCCCAAAAAATGGAACTTCAAACGTAAGTGCCATGTCGTACCTTAGTGTCTTTTGCTCTTATCGATTTATGAGTTTGTTTTTTTTCTCTTTTTCATCGGTCCCATGGGTGCCGGGGGAGGTCCCCGCTCTTGCAGACTGGACTCGAAGGCTGGAAACTTCCTCAACATATGACGAACGCAAGTGGCGTGATCTCTCGAAGGGCAGATGGGAAGCAAAGCACCACGGTATGAGCAGTGTGGTATCCCTTTTAATGAATGTTTCCTCTTGTGCAGACTAACTCTGTCACCGCAGGTGTTGGTGGGTTTTTCGAAATGAGACCGTGCGCCTTAGAGGAGAGGGAAGGCCCGAGGGATTACAATAATTGAAAAAGATCCTCTATAGATGAGGACATTCTCGATGAGGCGGGGCCTTCTCGGAGATACAAAGGAGATGCCATTGCTGAGGAGAGCTTTATATACGTCAGTCATTCTGCGAACATCAGCTCTCCTCGTGAGGATGATTCTTTGTCTACGACTCGAGTTGGGGGGCCTTCTGAGGTTGCCGATTCTATCGGGCCTGAGATCTCTAATTTTGAAGAAGGGGTTCCTCGAGAGAGAAAAAGCAAGAGTCCTCCACCATCATCTGCTTCTACCCTCGAATTACCTTCGAGGGATGCTCGGAACCAGGGGCCGCCTGGACCAAGTGAGGTTTCGAGTGGTCATACCCCTATTGAGAGTGGTTCAATTGAGGCCAGGCCAGTAGATGCATGTTCGACTTTTAAGGAGGCCGGCGGCTCTGTTCCGAGGTGAGTTTTGATCGGCCTTGCTGTCTTTTTAATTATGAATCTTCATTCTTTCAACTGAAGTTTCTCTCTTGTAGGTTTTTGACAAACTCAAATTCGAGCTGCTTCGCTGTGAGACCAGGTTGCAGGAAGCTTCGGGTAAGGAAAAATCTCTCAAGTTTCTTTGCAATAAGAAAATGAAAGAGTTGATACATCTTCGGGTGGAGATGCATCGGAGTCGAAAGTGTGAAGACAATCTCGAGCGTCAGGTAACCCTTACCCTGAACGAGTACGTGCTTCCTTACTTGCTTTTGCGAACTAATGTTTTGGTGCTTCAGTTGCAAGGAAATACAGAAGCGTTGGAGCGCCTTTGGGGCGAAGTCGGGCGAGTTAGTTCCGAATGCCAAGCGTTGAAGGCGCAAATAAGCGTACATGTTGCGGCCCAAAGGAATGCTTTGGCCAAGGCTGCTGCCCTCGAGATACAACTTCGAAATGCCCGAGAAGACAACTCAATTCAGTCGAGCAGGATTGCCAAGATCGAGACTGATCTTTTGAATATGAAGGCCGAGGTTGTGGATGACCGGGCTGAAGCTGAAGGAGTTCGAGTGAAGGCCGATAAGGAACTAGTTGTTTATTTGAAAGATGGTGCCGATGCTCGGGCTAAGCTGAGAGGAGATTTCGCCAGAGAGATGAGGGAAATGAGTATGCCCGATACAAGTCTTGGAGGGAGACCCTCAAAGAGATACATGCTAGGGTATTTGACCTTTCGGAAGAGATAAAGCAGGTCGAGACAGATGAGATCGACGCTAAATTTTTCCTTTCTTCTTGAGCTGATGCTGATTTCGAAGGCCGTCGTGGGAGTTGGTCCAAGGGGCCTTTGAGGGAGCTGGTCTCGAGAGTAGACTAGATTTTCTACTTTGTTATTTGCATAATACTCCTGTGGGAGTGTTGTAAATATGTATTTGTAATGCACATGTATATATGAAAGATTCTTTGGTTTGACTTGCTTGTTGATAGTTAGCCCGACGAACTGGACTTTGAGATGAAACCCTTGGGGTTATAAATTGGCCCTGAGGCTTTTTAAGCTGGCGAATCGGGCTCTTACACTTTAGGTCGGTATGACCTTCGGTGCAGCTGGCGACTTGGGCTCTTACGCATTTGGCCCTGAGGCGCTTTTAGTTAACCATTTTGGGCTTAGTATCCGAGTCGAGTTTCGACTCGAGCTCAACGGCCCTCAGATTTTCAAATCGGCACTGAGGCGCTTTGGGTCGGTATGACCTATAGCTGACGAGTTGGGCTCTTACGCGTAAGGTCGATACGACTTTTAATGTAGTGGGCGACTTGGGCTCTTACGGTTTTTGGCCCCTAGGCGCTTTCAGTTAGCCATTTTGGGCTTAGTCTCCGAGTCAGGTTTCGACTCGAGCTCAACGGCCCTCATATTTTCAAATCGACACTGAGGCGCTTTGGGTCGGTATGACCTGTAGCTGGAGAATTGGGCTCTTACGCGTAAGATCGATACGACTTTTAATGTAGCGGGCGATTTGGGCTCTTATGCTTTTTGGCCCTGAGGCGCTTTTAGTTAACCATTTTGGGCTTAGTCTCCGAGTCGGGTTACTCGAGCTCAACAACCCTCGGATTTTCAAATCGGCTCTCAGGCGCTTTGGGTTGGTACGACCTGTAGCTGGCGACTCGGGATCTTACGTGTTAGGTCGGTACGACTAGCTGGCGACTTGGGCTCTTACGCTTTAGGTCAGTACGACCTTTAACCGGTTCTGTTCGAAGTTTTTTGAAGTAATTGGAGGCCTGTGATTTTATGGCAACAGTCGGACGTCTCCGAGTTGCGTTAGTTTGGCCGGAGACTTATGACGGTGGTCATTGTATTTGGCTGTAGCCTTTTAGTCCCGAGTGAGATAACCAGGATGTCTATATCGAGGGTATGCCTTTTGGGTCTTACAAGTTCGATATATAGCCTTGACTTTGATATGGGATTATGCCTTTCGTTTAAGGTCTTACAAATTTGTACATGCCTTGCTTCAGGTCTTACAGTTTTGATTTTGCCTCATGGAGGGCTTACGAGTTTGAAGTTGCCGGCCCTGAGGTCTTACAGCTTCGAGTTAGATAACCTGATGAGTCGACTGTCGAGGATAGTCTCGAAATCGGAGTCGATATTGCCTCGAGGAGTGCCTATGAGCTTGACGTTGCCGGCCCTGAGGTCTTATGGCTTCAAGTTTTTGGTGACTCGATGGAGTGACTGTCGAGGACAGTTGACGAGTGCTTGAAATTTTTTTGGCCCTGGGCCTGTCTCTTGTGAAAATAGCAAACTTCTTTGATGCGCGAAGTTTTTTGATGATAAAAGATTCTTCGTTGATTACTTGGTACAAGTATACATGTTTTCACCATAGAGGGTTCGATTATTCTACGAGGACACGATTTATTTGACCGTTTGGTTCGATACATCATTCTCCTGTCGAGACCCTCTTTGGCATATTTCAGTGATATCCCGGGAGGATGACCCTCAGTATTTGAGGTTGATCGAAGAGAAACCTTGAATACTTGGTGAGTTATCCTTAGATAGCATATAGATGTTGCCTCGTTAAAAACCTGGTCGGTAAAAGCTATTTAGGATAAAATCTGATGTGAGGGAAAAAGAGTGCAACGCATGCTTTAAAACCCAAGGTCTTCGAGTTGGAGGGTGCTTCGACCGCTTTCAATCGGACACCTGCACACAAGTTAGCGTAAAGTGTAAAAGAAAAAGGGAGAGTATTGTACCTTAGTTGTGGTGGCGTTCAAGCCTTGATATGCTTTGGTTATCCGTTCCGAGGACGCGGCACGGTCCTTTATTCGTTCCTACGAGGAAGTAGTTTGTGGTTGTTACTTGTTTGTTTGCTTGTTTTTTGGCTCCTTCGATGTAAAAGATGTTGGTGCCACATCGTGCACTGCGGACATTTCTTTTGATGCATGCTGCTCTCCGTATACTGTTTTTACTCCATCATTTGTAAGAAACTTCATCATTTGATGAAGGGTTGACGACACCACCATCATATTGTGAATCCATGGCCTTCCAAGCAATGTATTGTATCTCATCTCACCTTCGATGACATGAAACTTGGTATCTTGAATTGTACCGGCCACGTTGACTGGGAGGATGATTTCCCCTTTTGTTGTCTCTCTTGCCATGTTGAATCCGTTGAGGACTCGAGAGGCGGGCACGATCTGGTCTAGCAACCCGAGTTGCTCTACCACCCTCGATCGAATTATGTTGGCCGAGCTACCTAGATCCACAAGCACACGTTTAATTTGAAATTTATTCAAAAGAAAAGAAATTACCAGTGCGTCATTATGAGGTTGAGACAAGGTCTCGACGTCCTCTTCGCTGAATGAAAGGGTGTCTTCAGGTATATAGCTCCGAGTTCACTTTTACCTTATGATAGATACGTTCGTTTGCTTAAAAATGGGTCAGTGAGGGACGCCGACTCCACCAGTAATCATGTGGATGACGTGTCGTGGTTCTTCTGTTTCATTTTTCTTGTTTGCCTCTCTTTCCCAAAATTTATTTTTAGCTCGGTCGTTGAGGAATTCTCGGAGGTGCCCTTTGCTGATTAGTCGGGCTACCTCTTCTCGAAGTTGTCTTCAATCTTCAGTCCTATGACTGTGGGTATCGTGATATTCACATATCAAGTTGGGGTTCCTCTGCGAAGGATTTGATAGCACGGGTCTCGGCCACCTGGTATCCCTGATCTTACTTATAGGCGATATGATGTCTGAAGCATCGATTTTGAAGTTGTACTCGGATAGCCGGGGTGCCTCTACCGGCCCTGTGTGCCTGTCGAGCCCTGCTTTGTTCAAGAGTCCCTAGGGATTCTGTCCTCGGTCCACCCTTTGGTCACTTCGAGATACAACGTCTTGGGATATTTCTCCAATTTCTACGTACGATTGATACCTTTCTTTGTTTAGCCTTGGCTCTCTTTACGGAAGCCTCGATTCCTTTGCTAGGACTTTGATAGGATACACCGAGCCCGAAGGGGCTTCCAATTGGTCTTCCTCGACCCTGATCTTCGACTGGTACCTATTGTGCACATCTGTCCAAACTATGGCGGGGTACTTGATCAAATTCTGCTTCAGCTGTTTCGAATATATCGAGTTTCACTCATTCAAGCCCTGAGTGAAGGCTTGCACCGCCCAATCGTCGGAGACCGGTGGTAATTCCATTTGTTCTAATTGAAAGCGGGACACAAACTCCCTTAACATCTCATTCTCTCTTTGCTTGATTTTGAAAACATCAGATTTCCTTGTAGCGACCTTGATGGCACCGACATGTGTTTTCACAAAGGAGTCCGCCATCATGGCAAACGAATCTATCGAGTTCGGGGGCAGGTTATGATACCACATCATGGCCCATTTGGATAGTGTTTCTCCAATTTTTTTCAATAGAACGAGTTCAATCTCTTCATCTCTTAGGTCATTCTCTTTCACATCACAAGTGTAGGCAGTAATGTGCTCATTGGGGTCCGAAAATTCGGTGTACTTCGGGATATCGGGCATTCTGAATTTCTTTGAGATAGGCTTCGGAGCTGCACTTGATGGGAATGGATTTTGCACGAACTTTTTTGAATCTACACTCTTCAGAATCGGGGGTGCGCCTGGGATCTGATCGACCCTCGAGTTGTAGGTCTCCACTTTTTTGTCATTAGCTTCTATCTTCTTTTCGCCCGATTCAATCCTCTTTGCGAGGTCTTCGAGCATCTTCATAATGGCAGGGTCGACTGCTGACCCATTATTGCTCGGTCTTTCTGGCTCCTGTTCGACTCGATGAGCCATTTCTGGTGGTGCTGTGCTTGGGGTTCTCTGATGGATTTGTAGCTGAGCAATAGCCACCTGTTGTGCATGCAACATTTCAAAAGTGACATGAAGGCTAACTTTCCTTTCCCTTTGAGCAGGGGTTCCATGTGCTTCACGCTGGTCTCATTCACGAACGCTTCCGTATGTATGAGAGCTCACATCGACATGTTGAACGTTGCGTGAGCCTTCATCGACGGGAATTTGCACTGGTGCCCCTTCAAGGTTTTCCGGTGGCACACCGGCACCTGAAGTAGTTGTGCCATTCTCTCCGTGGTCCTCAGGACCGTTGTTTTCATGAGCGTTTACAGAGTTAGACATTTTCTGACCTGAAATTGAAGATTCTTGGACAAGAAAAAGTGTGAAGAATAACTTGTGTTTTAGAAAACCAGCACTAAAACAATCACTATTCTTTTTAGCCTCACGGTGGGCGCCAAACTGTTTACCGTGAAAATGGTAATTACAATTATACTTGGTTATGTGGTTCTAAAAATACATGATTTATTTTAATACCGGTTGTTTAGGCAATAGATGTTGAGTGTGAAGTGAGAGAAATAAAAATAAGAGCAAAAGGAAATGAGATTACGCAAACCGAGTAACGGGGAGACCAGTCTCGAAGGTGGTCGGAAAGGCCTCGAGGTCTAGCTTTAAAAGCTTGACTAAGGGTTGTCGGTAACAATATAACATTATTGAATGCCTTAAGTATGACCTATTTATGATCAATAATAAGTAATAAATGAAAAATAATTCCAGAACACTATAAAGGAGAAGTAATAAATCAATTAAGCAATTGTAGAGAATATTTTAATTAGAGAGCAGAGGATGTTCTTGTTCTTGTATTGAATATCATGTGTGTTACAAAGTGACAAGGGTCCCCATTATATATGAGGGAGAATCCCAACATAGTACATGCATAATTAATGCAAAGAGATATGGTTGGTACAATCATTTAATGCCTCGGTACGGGCTTGTACTATTTTGTGTATTTTGTCAGCTTTGACTACGTGCCCATTGAGAATTTTTCGCCTTTCCATGTTGAACTTCGATTTGTACTGCCTCGAGGTCGAGGACCTTCGATATTCCCGTCGATGCCAAAACTCGGGCCTTCGAGTCTTTTAAGCATCGAAACGACAGTAAAATCGGGCTCTCCGATTTTAGTCGTATACAGTGGCTATCTGCCAAAATCATCCAAGTTGAAAATTTAAGCCTTTTAAGGCCTTACTGGATTAAATGGTGAGGCCCTATTAGCTTCTTCAACAGGATAACTACTTTTTAACACGATGTTTAGTTTTTATTCAATATATTTAATGATGAGCCAAACTAGCCACTATTTTATTAAAATTAATACGAAAACATATTTTTACTCTTTCTTCACGAGTGCTGTGTAAATATTAAGGACATGGTGTCCTTCACATTTACACTGCACACATGAAGTTAAGGACGCCATGTCCTTAACATTTACACTGCACGTACAAAGTTAAGGACATGATGTCCTAAAGTTTAACAACAGGAGGTGCAAATACATGATACGTTGTCCTTAATATTTACACAACATCATAAAATTAAGGAAACCATGTCCTTAATATTTACACAACACTCATAAAGTTAAGGACGTTATGTCTTTAACATTCACACTGCATACATTAAGTTAAGGACAACATGTCCTTAACATTTACACTACACATATGAAGTTAATGACATGAGATCCTAAAGTTTAACAATAGAAGATGCAAATATAAGTTAAAGACATTATGTCCTTAACATTTACACTGCACACATGAGGTTAAGGACGGCATGTCCTTAATATTTACACTGCACATATGAAATTAAGGACATGATGTCCTAAAGTTTAACAATGGAAGGTGCAAATATATGACACTTTGTCCTTAATATTTACACAACACTCATGAAGTTAAGGACACCATGTTTTTAATGTTTACACAACACTCATGTCTAAAATAGGAGTATTTTCGTCCGGACGGGTAAAAATTTATTAAACACTGATTAAAGAGTAAATATATTTTAAACAGTGGCTAAAAAGTAAAGACATCTCTAATTAGGGGCTAACTGTGCACTTCCCCTTCTTTAGTGGACTCCTCCAAATAATGGCCCAAATTCAATTTTCTTCGGTCCGGTTGACACCACTTTCATTCGGCTCCGAGCTTGCCATTCATTTCTTTCGCCGTCGGAGATCGTGTTGAGAGTTCCAGTCATCCTCGTCCAAAGCCCTAAACCCCAGTACTCTATTTCATAGTCCAAATCTCAGTAAGCTCAACAAAGAGAGATAATGAGAATGCATAAACTGAAAGTTTTACTATCACTGACTCAACCATTGCGGAGAAATGATTCCCGATTCCTCTCTAATCACCGTTGTAGACACTTTTCTGCTCAACCCAGCTACGCCCAAGTGGATTATATTCAAGAACAGGTTCATTCGCACATTTATACTAAACTGTTCAATTAATTGAAAAAGTACATCAAAATTCTCATTTACTGTGTTAAAATACTGAAGTTTTAGTTTGCATCATGTGTTGTTACAGGTTCTGGTTGAAGGAAGGGCTAAATCAAGAGCAGCTATTCTCAATAGACCATCTGCACTTAATGCTATTAGTCCTTCTATGGTTTGGCATTTTCCCTTTTCTTTTTCGCAGAATATGTTACATGGTTTTTGTATGTCTGTAGTTCACTATATTTTAAATGCTAGGCTGCTCGTTTAAGTAGATTGTACGAGTCTTGGGAGGAAAACTCAGATATTGGATTTGTCATGATGAAGGTAATGTATTGTACTGCAAGCTTTTTTTTCACCTTCCTGTTCTTTTAATTTTTGTTTTGAAGTATCGGAGTTCAGCAACTTGCACGCACCATCAAATGTTTAAGTTTTTGATTGAATATATTGCAGGGCAATGGCAGAGCATTTTCCTCTGGAGCAGACGTCGTCACTCTTTATGAGTTGATTAATGAAGGTGTGTCTGCTTTTAGTTCTGTTTCTTACCCCTTATTGCAGCGATCAAGTATTCCCTGCTTAATTTTATGCTATGATCAAGTTTATTTCCGGCTTAAATTTCTGCAATGATCAAGTACTCCAGCTTAAAATTCTGCCATGATCAAGTATTCCCATCTTAAATTCCTGATTAAAACAAAGATGTAAACTTGTTTGTAATACAGTTTCAAGGAATTCAAGGTTTTCAAAACTTTTTTTGGTTGCTATCGTTATGCTTGATGCTTTTGTGAACATAAGGGATGCTGCTTCGGAAGTTCTTCATGTGATTATCGACTGTAATTTTGGGTATTCCTCCTCAATGTTATAATAACTGCTCCCTTTCTGTTTTCTACTTTCTTGGGTGTAAATATCACTCAAAGGTAATGAATTATAATGTGTTAGAGGCACTCAAAATTGTGGCTTAGCAGTCAATGAAGCTGAAATGGACCATGGGACATCAGGTTTCAAATTCCAACATAGGCAAAATAACACCTTTGACGCCTCCATTGGAATTTGAACCCAAAGGTGTGCCTCTGTGTTGGATTGAGTTATCTGGTACCTGTGCTTGAGAGAGGTAGTAGGTATCTAGTAGATTAGTCAAGTGCGTCTAAGCTGGCGCGACACCCCTTTATAAAAATATATTACTCCCTTGGTACCATTTTATGTGGCACTATACTAATTGGGGAGTCGAACAGATCTTTTTAACCACAATTTTCTTAAATATTTTTTAAATAATTACAATTATTAACTGTTAGACTTGTGGTACTTTATCTAGTTCTAAATATGTAAATTTATTTTAAACTTTTTGAAGTTTATGTCCGACTTCGCGCCAAAAAATTGACTAGCTTGGCGCTCGACTCCGAACCCTGCCGCATAAGATGGAACTGTGAGAGTATTGTGTTAGAGAAATGCTTATCTGTGTAATCAGTAATCAAGGCGATGTGGCATTTGCAAATTGTGAAAAGGAGCCCTATAAGAAACAAATTGAATACCTAAGTGGAACAGTTCTTTCTCACAACCTAGTAAGTGAGAGTGGATCATCATTAATCCTTCGGTCCGAAATGGTAATCAATGAATTTATTCGATTTCCTCGCTACATAAGAGGGAACTGGCAGAGTGCTAGCGTCAAGCTGCCGTGTTTGTGAAGCTCTCCTTGTCTACATCAAATGAGTCTGACTCAGAAATATAATCATCACATTTTGTTGACTTAGTTTCTTCTTATGGCTGGCGTTATACTTTACATTGCAACTGAAGTCTTAGATGAACTTAGAATTTCCTATAGTTAGTGGAGAATAGTAGATCATATAATAGATGAGTGTGTTTGCTCACAACATTCTCTGCCCTTGAGGATAATAGTTAGTTTTGCAATTTATTGCCTACAAACTATTGGCAAACATTTTCATGGTTTCCTTTATCTGCAGGGAAGGTTGAGGAGTGCAAGAAGTTCTTTGAAACGTTATATAAATTTGTTTATTTGTTAGGAACATATCTCAAGCCAAATGTGAGTATGCCTCATTATTTTTCTATTTCTGCATATTTCATTGTCAGTGAGGTTGTGCATTGAGTTTTGTCATCAAATTGTTGTATCTCTCTTCTCTTACTGGCAGATCTCTGCAGAAAATTCCCTTGCCTCACTGCATGTATCAATCTTAGGGATTTAAAATGCCTGTTTTAACTGTCACGTCATTAATCTCTATCTGCACTATTCAATAATTTAACTCGGCATATAATCCATAAAATCAAACTTGGTGAATGGTCTTAGGTAGAAATATGTCAAATCTGCCCAGTGAAATATATTGTTACCATAAGTACTTGGAAGACATCAAAGCTGTATGGGAGGTTTCACTGCATCAAAAAGCCGAATTGGAATTGATGCTTATATAGTCAAAGGACTAAACATAATAAAAAAAGCCATAAATAACCTTGCTACCACATACTGGAAAGCTACTGCATCGCGGTATATTTATTTTCTGCTATCGGTGTACTCCAGTAACTTAATTTGTGCATCTTGCTGCTGACTTCTTTTCTCAACTCAGCGCATCTTGAGTAAATGGTCATAATTTGTGTAACAAAGTCGAAAAGACGAGCGGTTTCAAACATAGGAAACCAGACTTCAACGGCTCCAGTTTTTGCTTCAGAAACTATGACTGAATGCCTTCATAATATAAGAGTTATCCAACTAAGAAGTCAAGTCATCCTTTTTATTTTTTACTTAAGTTTCCAACATTCTCTTCTTCTCAATGCACTTCTTCAACCACCCTCTCTTTAAAACAACATCTTGACATTACCACATGATCATTAAAAGTTTATAAGATGCTTTAAGTCATAGCTAAGACATGCTTGGAAAGTACCGGGTGTTACATTATAGGCCATTGTATCATCTTACAATTTGACTCTGATTTAACTTCATGACAAACTGTAGCAGACATGTTTAAGTCAACAAGAATTATTGATCACTATGTGCAGGTGGCAATTTTGGATGGTGTCACAATGGGAAGTGGGGCAGGTATTTCGCTTCCAGGAATGTTTCGCGTTGTAACTGATAGAACTGTACGTACCTTCTTCGATGGTGCTGATTCTAACACCTGATTTCCCTGTCTAGCGAAAAAACTTCTATATCCTTTTTGATTTGTGTGGTTCATTCTTCTTACATGCCCAACGTGTATTCTCTTTAATGAATGGGCTACATTCTTTTTTTTGATAACCGTGGTGTCTGAGTTAGCTTGCGCGCACCTAGACTAATTCCACGGGATACCTGCTACCTCTCACCAGCAACAGGTACCAGAACAAATGGGAAGAAATCACCTAGGGTTTTTTATCTATACTAGAATTTGACCCTGAGACCGTATGGTTCTCAACCCACTTTATTGACCACTAGGCCACACCCTTGGGTGCTGAATGGGCTACACTTTATGTTGTGTGAGTCATGCAATTCTCTATAAACTTTAGCCGACATGATATTGTGGTATACGTGATAATTGTAATACTCACCATAGGACATTGCTGAAACTTTGAACCATGACATGATTTCTACCTGAAGAAAGCATTTTGTATGATTTGCTGGCTTATTAAATTTTCTGACATGATGTTCTTTCCCATAATACGACGATGCCCTAAACTTACAAAGTGAAATGGCAAAATCATTGCAGGTTTATTCTACTCCTGAGGCTCAAATTGGTTTTCATCCTGATGCAGGGGCTTCTTATTATCTATCTCGTCTTCCTGGTTACTTAGGCAAGTTGGAACAAAATATTACTGATAAGTAGATTTGTGTGTGGGGCTACGCTGGTTGATACATGGGCCAGAAAAAGTGCCACATTGTTCTGTTATTATCTTATTGTTTTCCTACTTTGATGTCATTTCTTTCAATTCTTTTTGTGCCTGCTGAAACTGATGATGCGTCTCTTTGATGATGAGGTGCATTGATATCTGCATTGACCATTTAAGTCATCCATATATCTGGATTTCCCGGGGGTGGGGGGGGGGTGCTCGAATCTTCATTTTTAAAGGGTTAATACTTAATACTGGCCCAGTTGTCCCTTTGATTTTTATTTTTATTTTTTTGGGAATCATGCGCATTTACTGTCTTTGGTATTTCTCTTTTTGCAATTTTCCCTTTTTTATGTTGATGTGTTAGATCACTTTTCTCTCTCATACCACCAAATGGCAGTGATTGCTCTGATGAATTCTCTTGATTCCTTTTGTTAGTTTAGTACTGCTGAAAACATGCTGATTGTTAAAGCAATTTACATCTCAATGTATTCGACTACTTTGACTGTTAAAGAAACTTTGATGCTAGAGTTTAATAGTGGCATCTCTTTGCAGGGGAGTATTTGGCTTTAACAGGAGAAAAGCTTAATGGTGTAGAAATGATTGCTTGTGGTCTTGCTACCCATTATTCACTCAAAGAAGTTAGTAATAAGCTAATCTATAACTATATTCTCAACTCCTATTCTTCCTTTTTAGTAGCTCTGATTTTTGCTGTTTCAACAGAGGCTTCCTTGGATGGAAGAACGTCTTGGTAAATTGATCACAGATGATCGTCTTGTCATTGAAAATTCTCTAGCCCAGTATGGTGACCTTGTTTACCCAGATAGCAAGAGTGTTCTGCACAAGTAATGTTTTATCTTTGTTTCCGTTCTTCCATCATTTTATTTTCTACGACATGCTCAATGTGAATGCTGGGGTGCCTGCTCAAGTCCATGGATTTGGAGGGGAGGAGAGTAGATTACTGTAGGATTCAGTTAAATGGTTCTTTTAAGAAGTTTTAAGACAGTGACATGTTTTAGAAACTCATGGCGGTACGATATATCAGTACTTTAAATTAATGTAGGTATGAACATGCAATATCTTTTGGATGTTGTACGCCACCCCCCCTTTGTTAATAATAATGCAAATTAAGAAAATGGAAAAGAGGGATTTCAGAGAACGCAAGCCGCCCCAAAAAAAAGAGGGAAAGAAAAAGCAGTGGCAGAAAAATTACATGAAGATTAAAAGAGATGAAATTGGAGGGAGAGGAGAATATGGGTAATAATGTGGTGAACTTATGTTATCTAGTAAGCATTGGCCATAGCATCAATATTCCATTTATGAGTGTTCTGGCTATAGTAATTAATACGAGTTAATATATCATATATGTGCTATATCCAGTACAATCAAACTGAAAACATGGAATTTTTAAAAGTTAAGTGACTGATACAAAATAAACACTATACCTTGTCCAACATTCATACATATCTCTAAAGAATCTCCACTTTCTCGTCATTGTCCCCTTCCACAAACTTTACTCCAGAAATATTGGCCCCTTAACCAGAAAGCTCCATTATCTACTATCCCGTATTTAACAGATATTATCTCTCCGTGAAGTGTTTGGTCCATTTCCCAAGAAATGCTGCACGGGAATGGATATCTCCTGATACCCAACCTCCCCCTAATCCTGAGACTGTTTTTCCGCTAAATGGTGTCAGCGGATCTGTCTGATTCTTGTATACTCTCATATTCCCGCCAGCTCCATAAACTGAAGTACCATTTTTGGGTTTGAGAAGTTACCCACTATACTCCAGCTAAGTTAAAAAACATACACCAGATTTGTCATGTCTTTTTGCTGTGTAAGAACGGGTGTCCCATGGTGTCATTTGATTCAAACAAAAAAGCATATACTCCAGATCGTGATGCCTCTTTTCTGCAGGTTTTCATGAATCAAACAGTTCTATATGTGATTTAGCCATCAGAAAAAAGCTATATTGTTTGTGTTGGAAGAGGGAGGGGGGGGGGGGGGGGGGGGGGGGGAGGGTTCTTTGGTCTTCCATATCATCTTCCAAGTCCACAGGTCAATCCTTTCTGAACCACTAGTCGAAAAAGTTCTCTTTAACCCCCTTTTTGTCTTCGGTGAAAATTTGGATGAATCTTTACATCCATTAAAGATGCCAATTGTCTTTTCTTTTGCTCGCAAGAAAATTCATTTTCTTTAATCATATTTCTTTTTAGTCTGCCCTCTTTCTGTTTTCCTTTTTCTTAACCCCTTTTTGTGATCCAGATTTGAGAAAATCGATAAATGCTTTAGCCAGGATACAGTTGAGGAAATTATAGAAGTTCTGGTAAGTGCTCTCTCTCTCTCGCGCACACACACACACACTCTCTCTCTCTCTCTCTCTTTTATTGTCCTTTCTTTCTCTATGTACAAATGCAGACACATAACTTGTACTGATCTATAATATCAAGAATTATGTTTTTCCGCATTCTGGTAAAGCCAATATGTACAAAGGTTTGGGTTTGTGGCATAACAAGGTCTACTATTAATTCCCAGAGAAAAGTTAATCTCTGAATTATCAGAATGTTGTGGCAAGCGTTAAGTGTTGACCCCTGAGAAGCACATATTGAAACAATAGAAACCAAATTGGATAGCACCATTTCCTATCAGTATTATTCAAGTCCATTTGAAAGGGTAGTCCCAAAGATGCTATTTTTGTTATTTAAGTTATATTCATCCTGGTACTATTTTGCATCTTCTTACTTCATAAAAACAAGTTATATTCATCCTGTTCCAGAAGATTTGCCATCTATGTTATGAAAGGTCCCAAGTAGTGGGTATTTTGAAGATTTTATCAACCGGAGTTTTCCATCTTAATCTTGCTCTTTAGTTGTACCATTATTCAACAATAGTTAACAGTCTGGAGCAGCTTATCAAATTTAGTGCTTGCATATGCCAAATTGAGAAATACTAGAGCTGCCTATGAATTATGACCTAGAAATCTCAGTCAGCCATGCATAGGTTATTTCTGTACGCTACACCAAATGCTTTGACAAGTATTTAGCCGAGATCATGCCCAATAAGAAGATTGAAGCTGAAATATACTGAAAAACTAAAAAAAATTAGCCCAAAAACTTCATAAAGAAAAAGTCCAAAAAAGGGTTAAAAATTGTCTTTTCCAACAAAGTATCGAACAATAGGTGATTTTTGGTAGACTAGCCAATGCTTCTAAAGATAATTGTGAAGCAATTCTGGCTATGGATTGGCCTTATTTAGTTTCTACGTCTTTTTTTCCCTCTCTTTTTGTTGCTTCTTTTTGTATGGCAATAGAAGTTCGGACATTATTTTAAGACCTTTCCTCCTGGATATTGATCTTCGGATTTGTTCAGCTGGCGCTTTCGATTGGTTTAATGTGTTGCCTTAATAGTATATGTGTATTCTGATCTCAGAAATGAGAAGTCTAGTTTAGCTGTTGTTAACGTTCTGGTTGATTTCTGTTGTTAGGGGTTATGGAGGATGGTTTTGCTAGACATGCTTTATGGACTTCATTATTCTTATAACATTTGCTTATTTCTCTTTTTTAATTGCACTGAGTTCCTCCACTTGGTTTACTCTGTCGTGAAACTCAGGAAAGAGAGGCAGCAGAATCTCATGATGAATGGTGTAATGCGGCTCTTAATAAAATAAAAGAAGCCTCTCCATTGAGTTTGAAAGTGGCTTTGAAATCAGTGAGCTGCTAACCATTTCCATTGCTTTTGCATTCCAGATTTTTCATGGTTTAAACTTCATTTTTGCTGCCAAAATGTAGATTAGAGAAGGCAGATTTCAACCCCTTGATCAGTGTCTAGTTCGTGAATATCGCATATCCGTTAATTGGGTGTCCAAACGGATGTCCGGTGATTTCTGTGAGGTATGTCTTCCTCTGACACTTGACTGTACAAGTTTGTGTGCACCATATTCGTTATAGAATGTGGAGGGAGAGGGAAGGGGGAAAAAATTCTAGTGCTGGAAATAAATCATTGTACCTTAATACTGATGTTATATATACACACCCAAAAAACAGTGGTGTCCAAGCCAGCTTACGCGTACTTTGACTATTTCAATGTATAATTGCTACCTCCCAACACAACAACCAGGTAACTCTGTCACCATGGCTTAGGCGGATGGGAGGAAATCATTTAGCATTTTTGCATTTTACCTCCCTATCTTTTGCCAAAGTAAAAGCTGGAATAAAAAGGGTAATCTAGTGATTTACAATCTTAAGAATAAGCATATTGGCAATAACTGGATTAGCACTGAAGATGATTCACATCTTATTCCGCTTAAAATCATTCATAAATTCCGTAATCATGAAAGATCACTCATGCAGATTATGCAGAGTTTTATATCGGAAACCATCTTTTGTATTAAGCAATACAGGGTTGCATTAAGTAATGTAGGTTTCATGGTGGAATCTAAACGTTCTATTAATTAGTATTGCATAGTTTTTATGTCGGTATTATTTCTTATAACTCAAACAAATGGAAGGGAGCATACGAGCAATGGTAAAATTGTTTCCATGTGACCTATAGGTCATGGTTCGAGTCGTGGAATCAACCACTGGTGCTTGCATCAAGGTAGACTTCCTACATTACACCCCTTTGGGTGCGGGCCTTGCCCGACATGAACGCGGGATACTTTGTGCACTGGGCTGTCTTTTTTTGTAACTCAAACCAATGAGCTCTTGAAAAATAAATTTCATATACCAGCAAATGTAGCATTTTTTCCGTTGAGATGTTCTCTCTCTCTCTCTCTCTCGTTTCATCCATGTTAAGGTAGGATATTTATCCTCAAAAACATTTTCAGGGTGTCCGTGCTAGATTGGTTGACAAGGACTTTGCTCCAAAGGTAATGAACAGTCTTCCCTACATGCTTAATTTCCTACCCGCTCCCCTCTCTCTTCTTTTAGCTAAGAGAAGAAAAGAAAACTTATTCGTTCTTGTATTGAAACATTCAGTGGGGTCCACCGCGGCTGGAGGAAGTTACCACCGACATGGTTGACTGCTTCTTCACCCCATTAGGTGAATTAGAACCCGAACTGAATTTGGCCACTGCATTACGAGAGCCTTCTATGTGATTGATATCCTGCTTTGCTCTACATATGGAAAGTTTTATGTTCCCGGGTTCATTATAATACAAGGGACTGACTGGAAAATCAGGACTGCTAAAGACATTCCTACAAGATGTTGGGTATGTTTCGGTTCCCTTGGAGCAGATGTAAAATGCTTAACTGCTAATGTCTCTTCAGGTACTAGATGGTGGGTAAAAGAAGAAAATGATAGGGCAGGCTTCATATTGATTTCCTTCACCTTTTACTTTTTCAAATATATTTCTGATGTTTAGAGAACTCCCAGGAATTGCAGAGGCTCTCAGATTTGACCATTTAGGTGTGTGCATCATGAGAAGAATGTTTTGTAAAATAAATTACCATGGTACCTTCAGAATTTTTTGCATATCCTGTTTGATCCATGGATAAGTGTAAGCGGTAATTTTGCGCGAGTAATACTACGAGCAAGAGATATAGTTGAACCCTGGTTCACCTTGTTCTGTTGCAATCTGACTAGCTGAACTCTTAAGTTATATATGCACATGAATTACTGGATCACAGGAAATTTTGTAATGAAACTGAAAGGGGCTTGTGCTTTACTTGCTCAAAAGGAATTTCGATTAATATTATAGTCTTGGCTATATAAGAGGCTCTGATGGTAAGCACCTCCACTTCCAACCAAGAGGTTGTGAGTTCGAGTCACCCCAACCCCAAGAGCAGCAAGGTGGGGAGTTCTTAGAGGGAAGGATACCGATGGTCTATTGGAAACAGCCTCTCTATCCTAGGGTAGGGGTAAGGTCTGGTTACACACTACCCTTCCGAGACCCTACTTGTGGGATTATATTGGGTTGTTAGTTGATTTTGGCTAAATAACATATTATTTTAATGAATTACCATTCCAAACATGCCTTCAAGAGTGAATG
This sequence comes from Nicotiana knightiana, assembly GCA_005239525.1. Lineage (NCBI taxonomy): Eukaryota > Viridiplantae > Streptophyta > Magnoliopsida > Solanales > Solanaceae > Nicotiana > Nicotiana knightiana. The sequence goes on from ML424896.1 coordinate 47,160, forward strand.
TAAACTAAAAAAAAATTTATGGTTCCTTCATTTGCTTCATTGCTTTTGTTATTCGTGATTTTAATTGATGAGAAATGATCCTGATAAGAAATACAAAAACATAAAGGGAACAAGTAGAAAGAAAAATCTGCAGCACTTTGAATATATTTTAAATATTCTTGGATGATAATGTGGTATGTCAAATTTTCACTGAAGCATGCAGCCTATTTATTTTCTATATGATAGTAGTGGTGCAAGCGTTATTAATTATGGTTTTATTACATGGTGTGTTGTCTTTTATTGTTTGATTAAGAATTAGATACAAATAGAAACCCCAAAGTTGCATAACTTTCTTTTAAATTCATTACTGTTTGTTGAAAAGGAAATGGAAGTCCATATAGAATGATATGATAGTATGAAAAAAGAGATAATATTTTAGGACAAAGATGACTTTTAGTCCGCAGTCAAAATTATTTATATCTTGTAGGCGTAAAAGTGTATAAAATTTGTATTTTTTGCATATAACATGCAAATATGTATACATACACAAAATATATGTTTTTACGGCTATTATTTTAATAGCGGCTATAAAACGTCTTTTTCCAATATTTTCTTGGCACTACACAATTGATTTAGTAAGAATTTGGAATGGATATGCAGAATCTCCGAAGTTGACCATATGGAAGAGATTCGACTTACTAGAAAATGAACTAATCCAAACCCAAGCAAGAATGCTATTATTCACTAGAAACAAATCAAATCAATTTATTTTTATCTGAAACTATGAAATTAGACATTCACTTATCACTTCTTAGATATAAAACCTAAGAATTGGGAAGGTGTATTAGAGAAGTAAATCCTCTAAATTATTTACTGCTAATGAGATACTATTAACGTAAAATTACTACTTTTGGAAATAAACTTGTGCCACATAAAATTGATCATGTTATAAATAGAGTTTTATTTAAGGTGAATGTTTTTTTTTACAGAGATTTTAGGGATTTTATTTGGTGGCGAAGTCACCCTTTCCTTATAAATAGAGAGTCCTATTCCATTGTAATTAATCCCAAATCAAAAAGAATTGTGTCCCTATGCTCCTCCGGTTTAATATTCTGGCACAAATATTAAGAAAAATATTTGTACGTATTAAAATTAATTGTAAATAAATTATCTTTATCTCTTAAATGAGTTAATAAAGAGTATATATGTACCTTTTGGAGTCTTAAGATTAGTTTGAAAAAGCAATTAATAGGAGTGTTTTTCTTCGTTTCTTAAAATAATAATCATTTTAGACCAAATTTATTTGCTTAAAGTGACAAATATATGGAAAAGATGGCAAATGACAAGAGAATCGTGGGAGAAAAATCCGGCAAACGAATTTTTCCAAAAGAGACGCTCCGTATTAAACATAACTTTTAATGAAAATTTATCCAAATTTAATTCCTATTCCTATCCATTTAATAGATAAATCTGCGATTAACTCTCCATTCCTAAATCTTATTATAATAATCTCAGCCTCTTTCCCCTTCCATTTGTTTGGTTTGACTCATCTCTCTCTCTATATATATGGGAAAAAAAAAATCTCACTCAATTGTTTCTCTATAAATACTCTTCACACCCTTTCATCTTCTCGCCAATATATTATTATTATTATAAAAAGAAAGAATAATTCTTTGTCAAAATCAGAAAGGAAAATGGAGTTTTTAAAGGTTTCAGTATTTTTGTTGATTTTTGTGGTAGTTTTTACCAACAATGGGGTTCATTCTTCACATGAAGTTTTTATGGAGATACAATCTTCAAGTGCTGTTGGTGTAAAAAAAATCCATAGAACTGGTTATCATTTTCAACCCCCTAAACACTGGATCAATGGTATGTTTTTCTCCACAACTCTTTTCTTTGTTTCCTATACTTTTACGCAGAATTTTGTATCGATAGGAGTAATTTGTCTTGTGAATGTGACATGGTGGTTTTAAGATTTTATCTATTTTACAGTGGTGTGCGCAGAATTTTATATCGATCTATTGATATATATAGGAGTAATTTGTCTTGTGAAGGTGACATGGTGGTTTTAAGGTTTTATCTTATGTCTCAAATTGATGTTTACTTTATATTATTTTTAACAAGTTAAATGTATATATTTATGTTGATTTTTTTTTAAAAAAAAAAAAAATATTGTTTGCACACATGCACAAGAAAAATTTTCTGCAAAGTAAATTGTATTTCTGCCACTATATGTATTGATATGTTCATCTAACTAATGTGCACTTTTTATGAAACTGTGGTAGTATACTAATTCCGTCCTTTTTTTTTATATTTTTCGTTTAAGATTTTGGTATATCTGTTAAATAGCATTAATTATAAATGATAAATGATTAAATTATTATTATCTTTTTAGAAAATAACTTGATGACATTGATTACAAATAATATTTGACTAGATTACCATCATATCTTTCTTATATGAGTAATTAATGATATATGCCTTATCATAATCGTAAAGGCGGATTTGGAAAAAATAATTTACTAAAAATTAGAAACCCAGTTTATACAAATTCTTAAAAAGCCTCTTATCGTTATTACTTATTTTGAGGATAGATAAACGTTAGTCAAATTAAAAAAAAAGATTGTTACTAATTTTTTATAATCGATTTCCTCTAATAATTCATTTTCAATTGATAATATAGTCAATTAAATTTAATTTATCTTGAGACATTGTTAATTTTAGGTAAGATTTTTATCAATTATAATCTTGAAAACTTTTTTTCTTTGACAATAAAAAAAACTTTATTTTTATAAGAAAAGTGCCAAATATTATTTTTTAATACGTATAAATCTATTATTTTTAAAAAATTGGGCGCCCAAAATAGCAAAAGCCTTACTTGGATGTACATTATCCAAAAGCGAGATATATTCATTTTTAGCCGATAAAAAAGAAACCTTATTAGTTCTTCATCAGTTGCTGTGGCTTACATAATATTGTTTCTATATTTTGAATTTTTATTACAATGCCATTTTCCAATCCACTTATATTGAGATTTTCATGTAGCATGCATGGCAACTCCCCCCCGCCCCCCCCCCNAGCGATCCCCTTTATCGAAAAATTACACTGTGTAACTAGAAAAAAATATATTGTTTATGCATATAGATTATATATTAATATCCGTTAGTTTCTTTGTGGGTTTACTTCTTTATAATTTTGACCTCCCTTAATGAAAATTCTAGCTCTGCCACCGCCTCCCGGAAACCAATGCATGTTCTTATGTTGCAGATAAATGAATACTTAATTGAATTGGATCATAATTAATTGAAGGGAGGGAAATTAAAATTTTATCAGTCTTCTTGTCTTTTTTTCCTTAAATATTTCTCGTTTGAAACGCAATAGCCGAAGAGTTTCTGCTATAATAACTAGCTTCAACACCAACTTAGATAAACTATATAGGAGTAGTAGATTTCTCTGTTTTAATGCTGAAAAAGACAAATAATCTTTTTGTATTTCCTAGATTTCTGTTTCTGTTCTGTGACGACAGTGAAATTTACTTCCCAAAATTTCAAACTATGTGCTTTTAGCTGCATATTTGCATTAGATACAGATATTGACACAAGTACGAGTATTAGAATTTAAAGTTCATGAGTTTCTATACCTATCTCGTGTTAATATATAAGGTTTACAGTTAAATATTTATAGATATTTAGTAAATCTTTTAATACAAGATCACGTCAAAAATTATTGGGTTCACATGAACTCATAACTTTTGAGCTAAGTCCGCCATTGTTGACATATACTTTTTTTATCTTAAACTATCGTGTTTGTGTCATTTTATTAATAGCTAAATAGACTTTAAAAAAAAAGCTTTTCCTTTAAAATTTTAGTGTTCGGATATGAACCTTAATGGAAATGATTAAAATTGTCTTCGTGTAACTTATAGGTCACGTATTCGAACCATGAAATCAACCATTAATGCTCGTATAAGAGTAGGCTTTGTGTGAATGCAGAATGTTTTATGCACCGGACTCCCCGGTTTATAATCTAGCATAAAATTTTTGTAGCAACTCGCTAAATACTGTGATTGGTTTCCATGTTTGTTCTTTTGTGAGATTTGATCTGAATATTCTATTCCATACTTTCTTAATAAACAATTTTTCAATTGCATTGAAATGTTTTTACTAATCATTTTCAATTTACTCCTTTTTGATGGTCTTGGCTCGGATGATTCCAAAAAACAAACATTAGATCCCAACGGTGAGATCAAGTTTTATAATTACTGTTTTTTACTAAATTTTTAGCTAAAATCATATATCATTTACATTAATCTGTTTTTTTTTCAACAGGTCCAATGTATTACAATGGAGTCTATCATCTATTTTATCAGTATAATCCAAAAGGGGCTGTATGGGGCAATATTGTTTGGGCCCATTCAGTTTCCACAGACTTGATTAATTGGGCCCGTTTAGAGCCTGCAATTTATCCATCCAAAGTGTTCGATAAATACGGTACATGGTCCGGGTCAGCCACTATTCTTCCCGGTAAAAAGCCCAAGCCCATTATCCTCTACACTGGAATAGTAGATGCCAAAAATACTCAAGTCCAAAACTATGCGATCCCGGCTAATTTATCCGACCCATTTCTACGTAAGTGGATCAAGCCCGATAACAACCCGTTAATCGTTGCGGACAAGAGCATCAACAAAACCCAATTCCGTGACCCGACAACGGCTTGGTTGGGCCGAGACGGGCATTGGAGAATTTTGGTTGGTAGTGTGAGAAAACATAGAGGAAAAGCAATATTGTATAGGAGTAATGACTTTATGAAATGGACCAAAGCCCAGCATCCACTTCATACATCAGCCCATACTGGAAATTGGGAATGTCCTGATTTTTTTCCAGTGTCATTGGAACATTCAAATGGTTTGGACACATCATTTGATGGTGACAACATTAAACATGTTCTTAAGGTTAGTCTTGATTTGACTAGGTTTGAGTACTATACAGTTGGTACCTATGACACAAAAAAAGATAGGTATATTCCGGATAATACATCGATGGATGGATGGAAGGGATTGAGACTCGATTATGGCAATTTTTATGCATCAAAAACATTTTATGACCCTAGCAAAAATCGACGAATTTTGTGGGGTTGGGCTAATGAATCAGATGCTTTTCCTATCGACGATGTCAACAAAGGATGGGCTGGCATTCAGGCTATTCCGCGTAAAATATGGCTTGATCCTAATGCCAAACACTTGGTTCAATGGCCCGTCGAAGAATTAAAAACCTTGAGAAAGAATAAGGTGCAACTAAGAAATCAAAAATTGAACAAGGGAGAAAAGATTGATGTTAAAGGAATCACACCTGCACAGGTTTGAACTTTTTTTTTTGTTTTATCTTTTTCATTTATTTATGAAATTAGAAGGGAAGCTTTGGCGTAACTGGTTAAGTTGTTGTCATGTGATCAGGAGGTCAAGAGTTCAAGTTGTGTACAATAAACCCCTGTGCTTAGTGCACCGGGCTTCTCTTTTAGTGTGACAAGACAAATTTAAGGCTAATTTATGAGTGTTAATTTAATTGGCAGGCTGATGTTGAAGTGACATTTACCTTTTCAAGTTTGGACAATGTAGAAGAATTTGATTCTAGTTGGGATGATCTTTATGCACAAGATGTATGTGCCATTAGGGGTTCAACAGTTGAAGGTGGACTTGGGCCATTTGGGCTTCTAACTTTGTCTTCTGAAAATTTGGAAGAGTATACACCTGTTTTCTTTAGAGTGTTCAAAGCTCAAAATAAATACAAAGTTCTCATGTGTTCTGATGCCTCAAGGTTTGTTTTCTTTCTTGTTCAATTTTTGAT
>ML424896.1:58372-68741 GCA_005239525.1 Nicotiana knightiana
CCCCCAATCCTCCCCAAAGTATTGTAAGCAGAATTGCAGAAACAAAAACAATAAATAACATCATACGAGTAGCCTTCTGTCCACTACCTGATTTTACGCAGATTTAAAAACTCAGCAACAGTGTTCTTCATCTTCTCTTTCTCCTGTGCAGATCGAAGTTCCGTCTCTCGAATCCTTCTAGAATGCTCATTAATTTCACTCTGAATTCTTAAAACGGCCCTTCTATGAGCCAAAACCTTCTGTTCTCGGACTTTTTCATATCTAGTTGATGTCAACAGCCAATTAATGAACTCCCATCAAAAGATTTTCCAGAGAAGATAACATTAACAGGAAGATGAGATGATATGGCTGAGAATAGAAGGCATACAAGAGTAAAAAATCAACCCACGCCGGTGTTTACACACACCAAACCAATGAACACATGACACATGTCTTCACATACAGTCTTATCACTAAACAATAGTAAATGAATACAATTCTCACCTTAAGTTATGACCTAATCATGGTAATTTAGTATTATTTGGTGTAAACGCGCGCGCAGGTAAGCTTTTACCGGCATACAAGTGACTTCTGGCCATCACATAATATTTGGACATACATATTATTTGCAAATAATGACATTATATGTAAATCAATGTTTCTTTTTAAATATTTTTCCATTATTTCAACTTCAACTTAGAAATAGAGAATTTGAAGCTGAAACTAGTTTGAAGAGTATTTCAAGTGAAATACATTGGCTTGCACACACAAAGTTTAAAAAAATTTCCCAAGTGAAATTCATGCTCAAACTCAATTTTAACTTTCAAATACTCGTTTTTTCAACTTCAACCAAATGTTGTGTCGAGTTGTGGGGTGAGGGGCGGGATACCGAATTGTATAAAATAGAATAGATGAATTATTTGGTAGTTTGCAAAAATCCTAATCTTTGGGAAAGCTGAGTGCAAAATTAAGAATTTATATGATGTAGATACACTAAAACAGCACATACATACACATGTATAAAGAAAATCTGAGTACTACAAATATACCTTATTTTGTAGAGCGATTTATTAGATACAGAAGAAGACGAACGATGCTGCTTAATAGGATATTGGGGAAAATCGGCAGAGAACAAAGAGGACCAAAGAGAATCGTCGTCGGAAAGTCGGTTGAGACGTCTGCAAGTTATGGATAAGCAGCAAAGATCTTTGTAGTTGAATTGGTAGAATTCAATTCCGATTTCAAGGATTCGTCTCCATAGCTCGTCCGGCAAAGCTGATGCCGACATTTTCTGCAACCCGACCCTAATTATTTCGGTCTGTTCAATTCGGGCCTTATTCAAATCTACCTAAATTTTAAGAAGAGAAACACAAATATAAAAAAGATCCTTATTTGGTTAACACCTCCCTTTTACTTTATGACACCGGGCAAGTTTGTGTTAGAACATTCCAAATAGCATAAGTTCATCCTTCGATGGAAGACAAGTTGTCCCATTTCAAATAGTTAATTGGGACTACAGAAAGTATTCCGGGATATCTCAATATCGTATATTTACTTTGAAATTACGGACGTATTTTGAAGATCTCCTGTACTGCATATTTACTTTGGGACTACGAACGTATTTCGAGAGATCTCTTGTACTGTATATTTACTTTGAGACTACGAGACGGTACCCGAATATCCCCTGTTGCTATTAGTGCGTTCTGACCTGTAGATTATCATTGATTTCTATTTCTATTGATATTTTGTAATTATCTTACTGCGATATTTCATCCTGTTTTATTTCGTTATACTGTTACTAGTAGGGATCTGACCTGACCTCGTCACTACTCAATCGAGGTTAGACTTGGCACTTACTGGGTACTATTATGGTGAACTCACGCTCTTTCCTGCAAATGTTTTCCGTGTTCAGATTCAGATATAAGCTATCAGCCCCGAGTATAATGCGTAATTGCTGCTTTAGGAGACTTCAAGTACATCTGCTCACGTCTGCAGACCGGTGACAGTTTTGACAGCAACAAATTTCCCCTGGGGCTCTTGATAAGGCACTAAGGTTAAATTTACTCCTTAACTTGTTAGTCAAAATATTGGCTTTTGTAACTCTGATTTGTGTTAATTTCTGAATCTTGTCTAGTTGGTGATTTACTGTAGGAGGCGGCTAGAAAAACGGATTTCCATCTCGCTTCCTGATATTAAGAGCCGTAAGGAGCTGATAAAGATAAACTTAAAATCAATCGTGGTAAGCTCTTGTCTTATTACTACTTTACTTCGTTTTCTTGTAAGAAGAAGTTCATTTGCTTATTATAGTTGAGTGATTATTAAGATCACAGGAACACAATATTATGAGCTATAAAAGGACAAAAAATGTCCAAAAACAAGAAATTAATAATAAGAGACCTTTTGGTTATCTCTCAACAGAATTTTTAAGTTACTAGAAAGATAAGGAAGGGTGATGAGGGTATCGTGACTTGAAAACGAACTCAAATATTTTCTCTGCTAATGAGATATGCCGGACAACTGCTCCATGATTTAGAGTTAGTGGGTCCAATTGAGCCTGGTAACATTTTATGTGTAAATTTTAATTGTTTTCGTATTGCATACAAATTTTGAGCAGAAAGTAATGTGTCCAGTTGAACCATAGACGTCGCCATAAATTTGCCTCCAGTTATTATTGCTCCTTGAGATTTTACAGAAAATTTTGTTGATAACAATAATCTGCAACATGAATGCCAGTTAGCTCCTGGCCTGGATATTGACCAAGTGGCACGAAGAACAGAAGGTTACAGTGGAGACGACCTAACAAATATCTGCAGAGATGCTTCTTTAAATGGGATGAGACGTAAGATAGCAGGAAAAAACCCAGATGAGATTAAGGACATATCCGAGGCGGAGATTTTGGAAATTCCAGTTATGATGGATGACTTCCTAGAAGCTATAGATAAAATACAACCTACAGTTTCTGCAAGGGACGTTGAACGACATGAGAAATGATTTTTAGAATTTCATTCAACATAGAAAATCAGGTGACTTATAAAATGAAATAACTTAAATTGTTAATGTAAATGCAGTACCTCTTTTTTTGGTCTCGACATATAGAAAATCAGGATTACTATGATCATTTTGTACAGAATGAAACGGGTAAGAACAACGGGGAAGGAATTTGGGGACAATTTTTGGGCTTTTAATTGTACAGACTTTTCAAAATGTCCTACTACCTTCTTGATATATTTTTGAGAAGTCCGAGCAACATAGCTATGTACATATAAAGGTAATTATTCTTTCATTTTGCTTTTTAGTCTCTATGCCACGTTTGTGAATGCTGTTTTTCCCGCATTAACCATGAGATTTTGGTCTCAACTCTTAACTCTTTAAGTTTAATCAGTTCATAGCTACTCCATTAACTTCCCTTATCTTAGTAAACCTCTTCACAATATGATTAAAAAACGATTTCACCAATATGATATATTCACGCAAAAGACAATTTTGAACTAGCATTACTTTAAAAGATTCAACGCGACACGCATAGCGATAGCTAAAAGAATATATTCCAATTATTGTCTCCTAAGCAGGTCATCTATATCATAAAACCAATGGATAACTTGTAAGAAAAGCTTTATCCAGACTAGGTCAGATACAATGGCACCTGTAAAAAGGGAAAAACTGAACTCCAAATATTGCCACTCTTTTCGTAGCGATTCGCACATGAAATTTTCATAGCACGGTGCAAGTGTAAAGAAGACTACTAAAATGACAGGCATAAGTTGCAATTCTTCCCTCTTTCTTTGAATGGTATCCAACACTGCCAGTTAATTTAAGCTTGGAACTATCAACTATGCAATGATACAGCACATAAGTGCTACAATAATATACAAGGATTACGTGAATTTTTTTTAAAAGGATAATCATGCAAAACAAACAAAACTTTTGAATGGATAGATTGCCATGGTCCAATAAGCAACCACACATACCCTTTATTTCTTCACTATAGCACCTGAACTGAGAGACTAAATACTAAGATTCTTGTTTAGACATTAATACAACAAAAGAAATGAGGAAACTAGGTGGAGTTTAAATATTCTTCCTTTCATTTGAGAGATTAACAATAATGATGAAAGGAGGACCAGTAACGATTCTACAGCCGAAGATTCTGTCCTCAACAGAATTCAGACCAAAGCGCACCACAAATTAGACAACTCATCACAGATTCCATGATCAGTAGAGACTGCTACAGCAACCTTGTCGCATGATATATGATCTACTCACCTAGGAGAAACAACATAAATTTTCATAATTAAACCACAACTTTAAAGAAATATAGATATTCTTTGTTTGAAGAACGACAATTGGTTCGAACCGGTCCCAACAGTTTGAAGTGGACGAATGCTGAAGGGAATGCACAGACCCAATCCACTGATAATTTTGCATTTTTCTTATGTCAACTAATTACAAAAATGATCGATTTCGCTTTTTTTTTTATTAGGAAGAAAAAGGATTGAATTAATGTAACACTGGTATGGGAATGTAGACATTCCTGGTTTGATAAAAGAGTTAGAAAAAGAGAGACTTACCTAAGTTCTGAATAGTTCTAGAATCAGTGGAATATTGGACCATTGGGAGTTTGGGCGACTCCGATTGGTGCGTCTTTCTTCTAACTGTGGGCATCCCTTAATTGTAAGGCACCGTAATTTGGTGAGGCGTCGCATGTCATCTCCGGATGGCAGATGCTGTAGTTTCTTGCAATTTGATATATATAAGTTTTTCAAAGAAACAAGGTTGACGACCGGACCTGTCACAGCTTCTAACAATGGACAATTATTGATCCCCAGTGTCTCTAATTTGGGCATGACACCTGAGAAGTCCACATGTTGTAGCCGTTCGCAGCTCTGAAGCTCTAAACTTTCAAGAGAAGTAAGGTCGTGAAGGTTCTTAGGAAGGGACTCGATTCCGAAATTAAATATTACCATCCTTGTTAGGGCAGAGAGTTGCATAAGCTGATAGGGCAGAGAATCTAGTTCGCATGTCCGTACACCCACAATGTACGAGATGCTGAATCCCATTAAACATCAATTGGAATGCCTCGAAATCCACAAACTCTGAGAATGGACCAATAGCTAATTTCCTTAACCTAGTGAGATGGTGAAGCCCCCCTGCGGGTACACTATTCAACTTGGGACATTCTGATATATTTAAATATGAAAGTGAAGGCATTTCCCACACATGAAAAGGCAAGGAGACTAAGTTGTTACAGCGGCTGACGCTCAAAGATTCCAGAGACCGACAATGCTCTACCATTCCACTTGGTAAAATGGTCAATCTATCACAACCGTAAAACTGAAGATTTCGGAGGGAAGTCAAATGATTCTCTCCACTGGGAACAGGAACGGAACTGAAATTGGTGCACGCAATTATCTCTAAGCTCTTAAGAGAATGGAGATTGTACAAACTTTGTGGCAATTCACGAAACTTATGGCAATGTAAGACCCATAGATGCTGAAGAGAAAAACTGATGTTGCGTAGCTTCTCATCTGGAAGACAAGTTAGCTCTTTCACATCATTGACAGTAAGCTCTACGAGAGATGTCAAGTTGCTGCACAAGTTCAACAATGGCATTTCACTCTCAACTCCTTCAATGCTTAATTCACGTAGGACATCAAATTGATTTGGAGTATTTTTTAACAATGGACAATTGCTAATGCTCAACTTCTCAAGCGCAGGAAACATTCTTACTACAACTCTGTCTCGACTACCATCTCTTGTTTGCACCAATTCCACTCCCTTCCACTCAATGAGGCTAGTCATATACTTCAATTCCAGTTCTTTGAGTAACGGGAACACTTGGATATTGGTGTTATTGCTGCTCGATCCATTATTATTAACATCAACACCATAAAATGCAGGTCCAATGCATTCCATCTTATAGAACCCGACCAGCTCGAGATGCCGAAGGAATTTAAGTTGGCCAAGCGATGGAATTTCTTTGCACTTTTTGCAATCACTTAATTTCAACTTAACCGAATTTGGTAGAAATTCTTCATTGAACCATGAAGGAAATCTACTCCCCAAATAGCTCTTCACTTCAAAGGTTTTCAAGTCAGGATGCGGTCGAAGACCATCCAAAACAGACTCATGATTGATTTCACATCCACGATCGGACCATAAATATGCCAGCTTGTAGATATTTGGTTTCTCCTGTAGGTACGCTCTTCCAGCTTCTTCTCTATTACGGACCAATTGCAGACCGTTGATCCTCAATTCACCTCTAAGGTTTTTCAGATGACCTAATTCTTCTATTCGACAGCCTTTCTCTACACCCACATTGAAATGCTGTAGCGTTTGAAGACAAGTCAATTTCCCCATGTTAAGTATCTGACAATAAGAGCTGTAATATATGTGTCGCAAACTTATCATGTGTTCCATCTCATCTGGAAACCCCTTGAGGCCATAGCAGTCATTGACTCTAAGCGTTTGCAAATTGTAGAGCTTGCAAATGGAGTAGGGTAAGACGTTGATACTAGTCCTAGAGAGATCAAGATATCTCAAGTATATTAGCTTGCCGATTGAGGCTGGCAACTCCTTGATGCCTGACTGTGACAAATTTAAAACTCTCAAGAACTGAAATCTCAATAGCATATCTTCAGACATTTCACTGCTTTTGCAGAACAACGTGCATAAGCGTCCAGGCTCATTAATCTTCTCTATTTGATCTCTTGGTGAGTCCCATCCAAAGTATCGGACTTGAGAAAGATTATCTCCACCATCCGTCTTCGCATCAAATAGTTTAGATTTTAAAATATCTACAGCCAAATCATGCACAAGATCATGCATCTTACAGTGTGTTACATTGTTGTGCTCATATAGCTTAACATCTTGCAGCAAGGAATTTTGAAACAGAAGTTGAAAAAACTTGTTCCCAACGTCTTCCATCACAATGGTCTCTTGAAATGGACGAACATATCCTTCTGCCATCCAAAGTTGAATTAGTTGGTCCTTTTCAAACTCAAAATCTTTTGGAAACATTGCAAAGTAAGCAAAACATTTTTTCAGATGTGGAAATGATAGATAATCATAGCTGAGTTTTAGTATTTTCTTCAGGCTACTATCATCATCGCCTGCAACAAGGGGATCGTCCTCAAGAATTGCCTGCCATTCATGTTTTTCTTTGTTGCATAAGAGGCCTCCTAACACACTTGCCGCCAATGGTAGACCTTTACACATTTCAACAATCTTGTTGCCCATGCTCACTAATTCCTCTGGAACCATCCCATCAATATATGCTCTTTGTTTGAAAATGGACCAACAATGATCATCTGTTAATTTTTTCAACTTATGAGGATCAGCTGCTACAGAGGATGCCACCTGATCCCTACGAGTAGTCACAAGAATGCAGTTTCCTCTGAATGTATTTATTCCTTTCAAGGTGTCCAAGAAATCGTGCCACAAATCATCCAGGACAAGCAAATACCTTTTTCCTCCCAATTCATGTTGTAGCTTCTTGACTATTATATCCCTACTTTGGACCTCAAGTTTCCTTTCGGTCAATGATTCGAGCATCAATTCAAGAAAGCTCTTAGTTTCTAACATTTCAGGTAGACACAACCAAACTCTCTTTTCAAACTGTTGCTTGATCTGTTCATCACTGAAAATTCTCTTTGCCACAGTTGTTTTGCCTGAACCTCCCATACCGACTATGGGAATGATGCATAGAACAACATCCTCTCTCATGTTCAACATCTTCTCCTTTATTTCAGCAACATCCTTGTCTCTACCAATAACATTCGAAGCAACTACCACAGAATCTGTTTCTCGAATTCGTAGTATTTGCGGAGAAGGACCTCTTAGTGGTTGGAGACTAAGGGTATTGGCCAACTGATTGATAGTCTTCAACTCTTCATTGATATTTTTGATTTTGTGAGACATTTTGCTCTTAAAAGCTGTATGAGAAAAGAGACCACTGACCTTTCTCATTGGGTTGTTTCGTATCTTCACTTCTCTTCTGCGAGATTCATAGGAGAACTCGTCAAACACATTTTCAGCATCTTCAGCAACTCTCTCAAGCCTCTTGAGCCATTTTAGCACAGCTTGATCCTCAACTTGTCGTCTTTCAGCATCGTGAATGAAAGCTTGGATCATGGATACATTTTGTGTTAGCATATCGAAAATCTTTGTTGCAGTCCCTTAAACTTTTGACTTCCTCAATAGTGAGAGAAAGCAGATTCTCAAGAAAAACTTGAATAGTAGCACCAATTACAGGATCTGCCATTGTTGCTTTGCTCTTTCACAAACTTTTCTTTCTCAACTCTGCTTTGCTATAGTTGCTTGTAAACCACTCAAATAAATATATATTATGTAATATGTACATGTGTTCTGTATAACTCTAGTTTTCTTTATGTGATTTTATGTCCAAAATTTTGCTTCAATTTTTTGAATGGCTATTAGTAAAAGGAAAGAAAAACAAAAGTTTACTGCTACTAGTACTTAATAGTGATTTGACTCTCTCCCTTTATTTTTACTTGTTCATTATACTAAATCAAAATAGAGATGGATTTTTTTTCTGTTTTACCCTCATCATTAACTACTCATCCCTAAATTATTTGTCGAGACCCTTGGAAATGCTATTATTATTATGAGTAAAATTGTAAAATACATACTTTATGTAACGACCCGGTCTGTCGTTACGTAGAACTTGTATGTTTATTATTGTCATTGGCTTGTCATGGATTGGTTATTCTATTATTGATGTGTTAGAGTCGATAGGCTTGAAATTGGAATGGTTAAATGAGAATTCAGTAACTTAGTCTTTAAAAGATAGCCTTATAATGGAAAAAGTCAATTGAGAGTTGACTTATTGGTAAACAACCTCAGAATGCGGATTTTATGGATCAGATAGCTTCGTTAGGTGATTTGGGACTTAGGAGTGTGTTCGGAATATTTTGTGATGTCCGGTGTAGAATTATGCTTGAATTGGCGAAAGTTAGTTTTTGTGATTTCCGGCCAGCAGTGAAAAATAGGCTATCGGGGTCGGAATGGAATTTCGGAAGTTGGAATAGGTTTGTAATGCCATTTTGGATATGTCCGTAAAATTTCAGGTCAATCGGAGTTGTTTCGGATAGTTTCGGCATCGTTGGTGGATTTTAGAAACTTCAAAGTTCTTAGGCTTGAATCCGATGTAAATTTGGTGTTTTGATGTAAGTTTTGGTGTTTTGAGAGTGCAACTAAGTTTGAATGATGTTATGAGATGTGTTGGTAACTTTGGTTGGGGTCTCGAGGGGCTCAGGATTGATTTCAGTTGGTTAACGGGCATTTTTGGACTTAGAGAATTGCTGGTTTTCTGGTTTTTATGTAGCAGGGATCTGTGAATCGCGATCGCGTGGCAAGCGCTGCAATCGCGTGGCAAGCGCTGCGATCACGTAGAACACTTTGAGGGCCAGGAAAATTTTGTACATCGCGATAGCGTGAATCGGGTTGCGATCACGTAGGTTTGGAAGAAGGTGAAGTGCGATCGCGTGAGCTAGGTCGCGATCGCGTAGAGTTAACTAGGCGCGTTGGGGTGAGGTCAATTGGTCTTCGCGATCGCGTGCATTGGGTTGCGATCGCGTGAGGTTGGACTGCTGCGAACCGCGATCGCGGAGAGGAAATCACTGGGCATGTTTAAATGAACCCTTCCGCGACTTAAACCTTATTTTACACCATTGTTGGGCGGAAGAGAGCTTTTCGTACGAATTTTGAAGGAGAAAATCAGTGGGTTGCTTAGAGGTAAGTAATTTGATTATTAAAACTCATTTATGGGTGATTATAGACCATAATCTCAGCGTTTAATTCATGAAAAACAGTAGAAAAATGAGATTTTGGGGCTTGAGAATAAGAGACCTTTAGGGGTCAATATGAGGGGTCAAACAGACTCCGATTTTGGTGTTCTTTATATGTACGGAATCGTGAAAGGACGAAGAATACTTTTCTGTAAAAAATTTTGAGTTTCGAGACGTGGGTCCGGGGGTCGGGTTTTGACTAAATTCGAATTTTTGAGCTAAATGATATTCTTCGATTGGGATTCACACCTTAAGCATAATTTGATGATAAAAATCTGAACTTGGTAGATTTGAAGCACTCAGAGGCCGGGTTTAGAGGCAAAGGCATTGCGGAATAGTTTTTAGCCGGTTTTGAGGTAAGTAACGTTTCCAAACTTGGTTCTGAGGGTTTGAAACCCCGAGCTAAATGATTTATGACTATTGTTGAGGTGACGCACATGCCAAGTGACGGGCGTGAGGGAGTGCACTGAGTAATTGTGGCCTGGCTTATCCCATGGCACCTTAGTGATTATTCCATGATGATATTTGTGCTTCTATTAATATGGTAATTGTGAACATGTTAGAAATCATGTTAAGTATAAATG
>MDKJ01242333.1:0-21723 GCA_005239525.1 Nicotiana knightiana
AAAAAAAAAAAAAAAAACACATGGGGTCTCACAGTTTTTTCTTTAGATTTAAATCCCTCAAGAAACCCGTTGAATGAGATCCATCCTCGGGAGAAGTCAAAATTTTTCTAATTTTTTCATTTTTTTTATTACAAAAACTAGTACTACAACTAAGCTAAGATAACACAGAAAATCACCCAGATAATCTCCTCACCCCACACTTAAAATTGTGCAATATCCTCAATGCACACTATAAATAACAAGAGGGTAAAAGAGACTCCCTGTTAAGCCAAAGGCCAAAGAATTAGCAGCTCATGGGATACTCAGACTTCTCCTAGGTGTGATCCTTTGTGTGGGAACCCCACACTTAGTTCTCACCATCAAGCTCGCTTTTGCACTCTTCCAATGGATTTGTTTCCAATGCTTATAATCCTACAATACTCCAACAATAATAAGACAAAAATAATAGAAATAAACTAAAATAGTAAAGATGGGTTGCCTCCCAACAAAGCGCCTGATTTAACATCGTGGCACAACATAGAATCTTACTTACTCATCAGCGAGTACAACCTTGGTCTTCTCACAATCAATTATTCCTCCCCAATAATGCTTTACTATGTGTCCATTCACCAAAAAATTTCTTTCACCATTCAAAGCTCGCAGCTCAATTGCACCATAAGGAATGACTCTCACTACCTCAAACAGGCCTGACCATCTTGATTTTAACTTCCCAGGAAGTAGATTTAGTCTAGAATTGAACAATAATACATGTTGTCCTGGCTCGAAGTGACGCGGTTTGATATGCTTATCATGCCATCTTTTTTTTCTTTTCTTTGTAAAGCTTAGAATTTTCATAAGAGTGCTTCCTGAACTCATCTAACTCATTCAAATGCAAGAGTCTTTTCTCGCCTGCGTCTTCTAGGTCCATATTTATGTTACGACCAAATTTATCCCACCATGAACTGTCATGACAGCACCTAGTCTCTACGACTAGGTAATCCTATTATTGCAGAAACTAAAGAAAAACATACGGATAAAGCCAACAGATGAAGTAAATACGCAGAAATAGTGTCACTCGGCATATACAGTGATCATCACTCACCAAAACCCGAAATGTTGCCAGTCACAAGCTTCTAAGAGTCTCTATTGCTCTATACATAAGTGTTTGAAGAAAAACATGGGCAATTTCTATACAGGGGGTAGAAGGGGAGTCCGAGGTATGCGGACGCGAGCAGAAGTACCTTGAAGTCTCCTAAAGCAGCAATCATACACTAGACCCGTGGCTGATAGCTCGTACCTGGATCTGCACACAGAAAACATGTGTAGGAAAGGGCATGAGTACACCACAATGATACCCAGTAAGTGCCAAGCCTAACCTCGGTCGAGTAATGACGAGGCCAATTCAGGGCCCTACTTGTAAAAATATAACGAAATAAGACAGGAAGAAATATCGCGGTAAAATAATTACAGAATATCAACAGGGATAGAAATCAATGATAGTCTACAGCTCAGAAATAGCAACAAGGGGATCTCCCGGGATACCGTCCCGTAAAGTAAATATGCAGTACAGGGGGATCTCCTATAATACGTCCGTAGTCCCAAAGTAAATATGCAATATAGGGGGATCTCTCGGAATACATTCGTAGTCCCAAAATAAATATGCAGTACAGGGGGATCTCCCAGAATACGTTTGTAGTCCCAAAGTAAATATGCAATGTTGGGGGATCTCCCGGAATGCGTTATGTAGTCCCAAAGTAAATATTCAGCTCAACCGATAAACATCACAGTTACGGCAATGAAATCTACATTTTAGGCAAAGTTCAAACCAGAAAATAGGAGTTTCACTAAACATGTTGCACATAGTTCAAATAGACAGTCAAAACAAGTAGCCATGCTATCCTAATCTAAACAAGGTAATTACATATACTAGTGTAGTTCAAACAAGGAAAAACAGGCTACGAATTAGTGAAAAATGGAGTTTTACAAAAAAAATAGCATGTGTACGTACTCGTAATCGCACGTACACGGTGCTCATATATCAAACAGTACCAAATCCTATGGGAAAGTTCCCCCACACAAGGTTAGGCAAGCCACTTACCTCGAATAACGCTCAAATCAATTCGAAACCACGCTCTTGCCACGAGCATCCAACTCTGAATGCCCCAAATCTAATCTAATCAATTACATAACGTAAATATAGCTACAAGTAATTATTTTAGCTAATGAATTTGAAGCAAAGGCAAGAAAATAGGGAAAGCTCCCAAAATGCCTCCCCGGATCCACGTCTCGGAATCGGGTAAAAATTACAAATTACGAACATCCATTCACTCACGAGCCTAACCATACCAAATTTACTCAAATCTGATACCAAAATCTCGATCAAAATCCTTAAATTCGGCCTAGTATCTTTTCTCAATTTTCCCCAATTTTCACCCCAAATCCGAACATGATAAAATCAAGCATAGATTAGTGGGAATTAATCATAAAGGATTTAGGAATCATTACCCAAAAACTTCCTCTGAAAATCTCTCCAAATTTCGCCTTCTACTGAGCTCTAAATCAAATTTTGATTATGAACCAAAAACCCTCGATTTGGAACTTTAAATCTGCCCAGTTATTTCCTTAATCGTGGAAACAACCTCACGATCACAAAGAACAACTTCGCTGCCTCCTAATTTTTACTTTATGCGAACGCGTAACTCCCCAAGCGAACCCAATGCATTATATCCTCAGACTTACGCGATCGTGATTGACCTCACGCGACCGCAAAAAGAAACACTCGACTCCACTAATGCCTCACTTCTTCTTCGCGAATGCGGCCTAGCCCATACGTTCGCGTTGCATAACCTGATGAACCTTCGCGATCATGTCCCAGCCTTGGCGAACTCAAAGAGAAAACTCAGCTGGTCTTCCAAATATTATACATGATCGCGAGCCTTCTCACGCGGCCGCGATGAAGGAAACCAGCAGCAGAACACCAGCAAAAATTGTCAATTCCCTAAGTCCAAAATTGACCCGTTGAGCATCTGAAACACGCCCGAGGCCCCCAGGACCTCAGCAAAACATACCAACCAATCTTAAAACACCATACGGACTTAGTCGAGCCTTTAAACCACATTGAACAACATCAAAAACATGAATTATGCATAGATTTAAGCCTAAGGAACTTTGAATTTTCCAAATTCTACAAACGACGTCGAAACATATCAAACCTTATCTGATTGACTTCAAATTTTACACACAAGTCAACAATTACACTACGAACCTACTCCCACCTCCAAAATTCCATTCCGACCTCGATATCAAAATTTTCACTGCCGACCAAAATCGCCAAAAATCTAACTTTTGCCAATTCAAGCCTAAATCTACTACGGACCTCCAAATCACATTCCGGATGCGCTCCTAAATCCAAAATCACCTAACGGAGCTAACGGAATCATCAAAATTCAAATCTGAGGTCGTTACACACAAGTCAACATCCGGTCGACTTTTCCAACTTAAACTCCCAAATAAGAGACTAAGTGTCTCAATTCGTTTAAAAAAACTCAACACGAATCCTCCGGCAGCCAAAATAGCAGAATAAGATATGGGGAAAGAAGTTAATAGGGGTTCAGGTCTCTAACTCTCAAAACGACCGGTTGGGTCGTTACATCCTCCCCTTTTTAAAACAACCGTTCATCCTCGAACGAGTATAAAGACATACATGAAGCTGTGAAAAGATGTGGGTAGCGGATGCGCATATCCCGCTCAGTATCCCAAGTCGCCTCCTCGACCGGCTGACCCCTCCAATGGACCTTTACTGAAGCAATGTTCTTTGACCTTAGCTTTCTGACCTCCCTGTCCAAAATCGCCATTGGCTCCTCATCATAAGATAGATTCTTGTCCAACTGGACTGAGCTGAAATCCAATACAAGAGCTGGATCATCGTGATACTTCCAGAGCATAGAAACGTGGAATACCATATGAACATCTGCTAGGCTGGGAGGTAAGGCAAGCTCGTAATCAACCTCCCCAACACTCCTCAATATCTCAAAAGGACTAATGTACCTCGGTCTCAGTTTTCCCTTCTTCCCAAACCTCATGACACCCTTCATAGGCGATACCCGAAGCAAGACCCGCTCTCCAACCATAAATGAAATCGCGAACCTTCCGGTCCCCATAACTCTTCTGTCTGGACTGAGTTGTGCGAAGTCTATCCTGAATCACTTCACCTTATACAGGGCATCCTGGACCAAGTATGTACCCAAAAATCGGGCATCGCCCAGCTCAAACCAACCCACTACGGATCGACACCGCCTACCATACAGAGCCTCACATGGTGCCATCTGAATGCTGGACAGGTAAATGTTGTTGTAGGCAAAATCCGTAAGTGGCAAGAATTGACCCCATGACCCTCCAAACTCCATCACACAAGCACAGAGCATATCCTCAAGAATCTGAATCGTGCACTCGGACTGACCGTCCGTCTGAGGGTGAAAGGTTGTGATCAACTCCACCCTAGTACTCAACTCCTGTTGTACGGCTCTCCATAACCGTGATGTGAACTGTGTACCCCTGTCTGAAATGATGGAAACTAGGACTCCATAAAGGCGGACAATCTCTCTTATATAAATCTCAGCAAATCTCTCCGAAGAGTAAGTGGTCATCACTAGGATAAAATGCGCTGACTTGGTCAGCCGATCCAAGATCACCCAAATAGCATCGACCTTCCTCAAATTCCGTGGAAGTACAACTACAAAGTCCATGGTGATCCGCTCCCACTTCCACTCTGGGATCTCTAACCTCTGAAGCAAGCCACCTGGTCTCTGATGCTCATACTTGACCTGCTGATAGTTGAGACACTTGGCCACAAACCCAACTATATCCTTCTTCATCCTCCTCCACCAGTAGTGCTATCTCAAATTCTGGTACATCTTCGCGGCACCCGGATGGATGGAACACTGCGAGCTGTGGGCCCTCTCAAGAATCAACTCCCGAAGCCCATTCACATTGGGCACACATATCCGGCCTTGCATCCTCATCACGCCATTATCACCAATAGTCACATCTCTCGCATCACCTTGCCGAACCTTGTCCTGAAGGAGTAGAATATGGGGATCATCATACTGGCGCTCCCTAATGCAATCATAAAAAGAAGACCGAGCGACCAGACAAGCCAATAATCGGCTTGTCTCTAAAATATCCAATCTCACGAACTGACTGGCTAAGGCTTGAACATCCAATGCTAAGGGCCTCTCTGCTGCCGAAAGATATGCCAAACTCTCCGCCCGGTGACTCAAGGCGTCGGCCACTACCTTGGCCTTGCCTGGGTGGTACAATATAGTGATATCATAGTCTTTAAGTAGCTCCAACCACCTCCGTTGACGCAAATTAAGGTCCTTTTGCTTGAACTGGTGTTGCACAATCCAATGATCAGTGTAGATCTCACAAGGAACACTGTACAAATAATGACGCTAGATCTTCAAGGCATGAACAATGGCTGCTAACTCAAGATCATGGACAGGGTAATTCTTCTCATGCACCTTCAACTGTCTGGACGTGTAGGTAATCACTCTACCGTCCTGCATCAACACTGCTCTAAGGCCAATACTCGAGGCATCACAATAGACAGTGTAAGACCCCGAACCTCTAGGCAATGCCAATACTGGGCTGTATTCAAGGCTGTCTTGAGCTTCCGAAAGCTCTCCTCACACTTCTCGGTCCACCTGCACCCTTCTGGGTCAGCCTGGTCATAAGTGCTGCAATATATGTAAACCCCTCTACAAAGCGACGGTAATATCCCACCAAGATAAGGAAACTACGGATCTCCGTAGCTGATGATGGTCTAGGCCAACTTTGAACTGCCTCTACCTTCTTCGGATCTACCTTGATCCCATCACAAGATACTATGTGACCCAAAAATGCCACTGAATCAAGCCATAATTCACACTTAGAAAATTTTGCATACAATCTCTTCTCCCTCAAAGTCTGAAGCACAGTCCTCAGGTGCTGCTCATGATCTTCTCGAGACCGGGAATATACCAGAATGTCGTCAATAAACACAATGACAAAAGAATCAAGATAAGGCCGGAACACACTATGCATAAAATGCATAAAGGCTATTGGGTCATTGGTCAACCCAAACGACATGACAAGAAACTCATAATGACCGTATCTGGTCCTGAAAGAAGTCTTCAGAACATCCGGCTCCCGAATCTTCAACTGATGATAGCTAGAACGCAAATCAATCTTGGAAAACACCATGTCACCTTGTAAATGATCAAACAAATCATCAATGTGAGGCAATGGATACATTTTCTTCACTGTAACCTTGTTCAGCTGACGATAAAGAATACACATACGAATAGAACCATCTTTTTTCTTCACAAACAAGACAGGAGCACCCCAAGGTGACACGTCGGGCCTAATGAAACCTTTATCAAGAAACTCCTGCAACTGCTCCTTCAACTCCTTCAACTGAGGAAGATCCATACAATGAGGAGGAATAGATATGGGCTGAGTGACCGACAACAAATCAATGCCAAAATCAATATCATTGTCGGTCGATATGCCCGGAAGATCAGCTGGAAACACATCAGGGAAATCCCTCATTACTGGAACTAACTCAACTGTAGGGGTATCAATATTGACATCTCTCACATAGGCCAAGTACGCATCATACCCCTTCTCAACCATTCGCTGAGCTTTAAGAAATGAAATGACCCTTTGGGGAGTATACTCTAAGGTACCTCTCCACTCTAATCGCGATAAGCCTTGCATAGCCAGCGTCACGGTCTTAGCGTGACAATCAAGAATAGAATAATGGGGCGACAACCAGTCCATGCCCAAGATAATATCAAAGTCTACCATACTGAGCAATAATAAATCGGCTCTGGTCTCGAAACCACTAAGAGCAATCAAACACGACCGATATACGTGGTCCACAATAAGAGAATCTCCCACAAGATTAGATATATAAACAGGGGAGCTCAAAGAATCCCGAGATACCCCCAAATGTGGAGCAAAATAAGAAGACACATATGAATACGTAGAGCTTGGGTATGCATCTCTATGACAGACGGGGACAATACCTGTGATGATAGAATCTGAAGCAACTACCTCTGAACGGGCTGGAAGGGCATAATACATGGCATGTCCTCCCCCTCTAGGGCGACCTCGACCTCTCCGACCTCCATCTCGAGCTACCTGAGTAGGTGGGGCGGAAACTGGGGATGGAAGAATGGCCGGAGGACCCGGTGGAGCACGTGGTGACTAAGAAGTGTATGGATGTGCACCCCTCCTGAATCTGGGGCAATCGCTAACCATGTGACGAGTATCACCACACTCATAACAACCCCTCGGAAGACACGGTGGCTAAGACTGACTCAGAACTGACCTGCTAGACTGGTCGGTAATAGCACCTCGAGTAGAAGGCATACTGGATATTGGCGGTGCATAAAGGCTCCTGAGGTCTAGGAGGAGCTGGAACACCGCTGGCTGCTGGAAGAGTTGAATGAACAGGGCGTCTCAAAAAAACCCTACCATGGCGTGCTGCTGGCGCACAAGCTCCTGAATAATGGCCAGTCTCTCGAGACCTCTTGGCCTCTCTCTCCTCTCTGTCCCGGGAAAACATGCCCTCCACCGTCCTGGTAATACTCACGGCCTGCTGATAAGTGATATCCATATCTAACTCCCGGGCCATACTGGTCCGAATACTAGGGTGGAGCCCCTCAATGAAGCGAAGAACCCTCTCTCTGAATATAGAAACCAAAGCCGGTGCATGTCGAGCCAACTTACTGAAACGGATTGCATAATCTGACACAGACATAGTACCCTGGCGCAGCTGCTCAAACTCTGCACGCCAAGCATCCCTGAGGCTCTGAGGGACATACTCACACAAAAACATATCTGAGAACTGAGTCCAAGTGAGGATCCTGCCTTGTCTTGACTACTCAACTCATAGGCACGCCACCACTGATATGCCGCTCCCCTCAGCTGGAAAGCGGTGAAAGAAACCCCACTCGTCTCCACTATTCCCATAGTGTGGAGGATATGATGACACTCCTCAAGAAAACCTTGAGCATCATCTGAAGCTAGTCCGCTGAAAGTGGGTGGGTGGTACTTCTTGTACCTCTCAAGTTTGAGTTGCTCTGCCTCGGAAGCAGCTACCCTGGTCTCATGCTGAACCGGAGCTACTAGGAGCATAGGAATAAACTCTGGGGCATGATCAACCTGAACCCTCTGCTCAGGAGTGCGGGCTGCGGGACTCTGTGCCCCTCCCCCGGCCTGAGATGTGGCGGGAGCTATTGGAATTAGCCCAGCCTAAGCCAAAGTGCTGAACATGCCCATGAACTGAGCTAAGTTCTACTGGAGGGCTGGAGCAGCAATAGGAACCTCCAGTGCCAACCCTCCATCTAGAGTAGCTGGGGGCTCCTCTGTTGCAGCTCGCGCCAGTGTTCTGGCTGCACCGCGTGGTCATCCTCTACCCCGACCCCGGCCTCTGGCGAATCCTTTACGGGGCTCGGGTGCCTGATCGTTGGTCCTCCCAGTACGGGTCTTCACTATCTGTGAGAAAGAATATAATAGAAAATCTTAGAATTTTTTGATGTCAATAACAC
The DNA here is from genome assembly GCA_005239525.1 of Nicotiana knightiana. Classification (NCBI taxonomy): domain Eukaryota; kingdom Viridiplantae; phylum Streptophyta; class Magnoliopsida; order Solanales; family Solanaceae; genus Nicotiana; species Nicotiana knightiana. The sequence goes on from MDKJ01242333.1 coordinate 8,577, forward strand.
GCACGACAAGGAAATCAAGAAGTATGACTGTTATTAACAGTTCTATAACCTCCTGAAGATAAGTACGGACGTCTCCTCACCGATCCACGAGACTCTAATAAACCGGCTTGTGACTCATGAATCCTATGAACCTAGAACTCTGATACCAACTTATCACGACCCAATTTCTTCCACCGTGAATTGTCATGACGGCACCTAGTCTCTACGACTAGTTTAGCCTATTTTTGCGAAAACGAAAGAAAAACATAAGGATAAAAGCCAACAGATGAAATAAATATGCAAATATAGTGCCACTCGGCATATACAGTGATCATCACTCTCCAAAACCTGGAATGTTGTCAGTCACAAGATTCTAAGAGTCTCTACTGCTCTATACATAAGTGTTTGAAAAAAAAACAAGGGAAATTTCTATACAAAGGGTATAAGAAGAGTCCAAGGTCTGTGAACACGAGCAGAAGTACCTTGAAGTCTCCTAAAACAGTAATCACACACTAGATCAGAGGTTGATAGCTCGTACCTGGATCTGCACACGGAAAACATGTGCAGGAAAGGGCATGTGTACACCACAATGGTACCTAGTAAGTGCCAAGCATAAACTCGATCGAGTAGTGACGAGGTCAGGCATGTCCCTACTGGTAAAAATATAACTAAATAAGACAGGAAGAAATATTGCAGTAAAATAATTACAGAATATCAACAGGGATAGAAATCAATGATAGTCTACATCTCATAACACAGTAAATAGCAATAGGTGGATCTCCCGGGATACCTTCCCATAGTCCCAAAGTAAATATGCAGTATAGGGGGATCTCTCGGAATACGTCCGTAGTCCCAAAGTAAATATGCAGTACAGGGGGATCTCTGCGTCCGTAGTCCCAAAATAAACATGCAGTACAGGGGGATCTCCTGGATTACGTCTGTAGTCCCAAAGTAAATATGCAGTGCTGGGGGATCTCCGGGAATGCATTCTGTAGTCCCAAAGTAATTATGCAGCTCAACCGATAAATACCAAAATTACGGCAATGAGATCTACAGTTTAGGTTAAGTTCGAACCAAGAAAACAGGAGTTTCACTAAGCATGCTGCACATAGTTCAAATAGACAGTCAAAACAAGTAGGCATGCTTTCCTAATCTAAACAAGGTAATTACATATACTACTATAGTTCAAACAAGAAAAAATAGTCTATGATTTAGTGAAAAATGGAGTTCTACAAAAAATAGCCCGTGTACGTACTCGTCACCTCACATACACGGCACTCATATATCAAACAGTACCAAATCCTAAGGGGAAGTTCCCCCACACAAGGTTAGGCAAGCCACTTACCTTGAATCACACTCAAATCAATTCGAAACCACGCCCTTGCCATGAGTATCCAACTCCGAATGCCCCAAATCTAATCAAATCAATTACATAACGTAAATATATCTACAAGTAACTATTTTAGCTAATGAATTCGAAGTTAAGACAAGAAAATAGGAAAAATGCCCAAAAAGCCTCCTCAGGCCCACATCTAGGAATCGAGTAAAAATCACAAATTATGAACACCCATTCACTCACGAGTCTAACCATACCAAATTTTCTCAAATCCGATACCAAAATCCGGCCTAAGAACTTTTCTCAATTTTTCCCCAATTTTCACTCCAAATCCGAAATTACATGATAAAATTAAGCATAGATTAGTGGGAATTAATCATAAAGGAGTTAGAAATCATTACCCAAAACTTCCTCCGAAAATATCTCCAAATTTCGCCTTCCACCGAACTCTCAATTAAATTTTGAGTTATGAACCAAAAGCTTGATTTGGAACTTTAAATCTACCCAGTTATTTCCTTAATCGCGATCGCGAAGAACAACTTCGTTGCCTCCTAATTTTTACTCTACGCGAATGCGTAACTCCCCACGCAAACGCGATGCATTATCTCCTCAAACTTACGCGATTGCGATTGGCCTCACACGATCGCGAAGAGCAACACTCGACTCCACTGATGCCTCACTTCTTCTTCGCGAATGCAGCCTAGCCCACGCGTTCGGATGCATAACCTGATGAACCTTCGCGATCGCGTCCCAGCCTTGGAGAACGCAAAGAGATAACTCAGCTTGTCTCCCAAATTCTCTACGCGATCACGAACCTTCTCACGTGATCGCGATGAAGGAAACCAGTTGCAGAACACCAGCAAAAACTGCCAATTCCCCAAGTCCAAAAATGACCCGTTGAGCATCCGAAACACACCCGAGGCCTCTGGGACCTCAACCAACATACCAACCAATCCCTAAAACACCATACAGACTTATTCGAGCCTTCAAACCACATTGAACAACATCAAAAACACGAATTATGCACGGATTCAAGCCTAAGGAACTTTCAATTTTCCAAATTCTACAAACGACGTCGAAACATATCAAACTTTGTCCGAATGACTTCAAATTTTACACACAAGTAAACAATGACACTACAAACTTACTCCCACCTCCGGAATTTCATTCCGAGCTCGATATAAAAATTTCCACTACCGACCAATATCGTCAAAAATTCAACTTTCGCCAATTCAAGCCTAAATCTACTATGGACCTCCAAATCACATTTCGGATGCGCTCCTAAGTCCAAAATCACTTAACATAGCTAACGGAATCATCAAAATTCAAATCCAAGGTCGTTACACACAAGTCGACATCCAATCGACTTTTCCAACTTAAACTCCCAAATAAGAGACTAAGTGTCTCAATTCATTTTAAAAAACTCAACACGAACCCTCCCGACAACCAAAATAGTAGAATAAGATATGGGGAAAGAAGTTAATAGGGGTTCGGGGCTCCAACTCTCAAAAAACCGGCCGGGTTATTACAATTTAACTTCTTAATGCCCAATATGCTTTATGTTCAAGTTCAACAGGCAAGTGACATGCCTTACCATAAACTAGCCTATATGACAATGCCCCAATTGGCGTTTTGTATGCAGTTCTATATGCCCACAAGGCATCATCTAACTTTGCAGCTCAATCTTTTCTATTCACACTCATCGTCTTCTTTAAGATTTGCTTTATTTCCCTATTAGACACCTCAACTTGTCCACTTGTTTGAGGATGATATGCCATTGCAACTCTATGGCGGACTCCATATTTAACTAGAAGGTTATTCAACAACCGATTGCAAAAGTGTGTCCCTTCATCACTAATCAAAGCACGTGGAGTCCCGAATCTCAAAAATGTGTTCTTTTTCACAAACGCGGCTACCACCATGGAATCATTCATTGGCAATGTGATCGCCTCTACCCATTTTGACACGTAGTCAACTGCTAGAAAAATGTATTTGTTTCCTCTGGACAATGGTAATGGTCCCATAAAATCTATCTCCCACAGAACAAAAATCTCGACCTCTAGGATGTTATTTAAAGTCATCTCATGCCTCCTTGTGATTTTTCATGTTCTCTGACACTGGTCACACTTCTTAACAAATGCATGGGCATCCTTAAATAATGTTGGCCAAAATAAACCGGATTGTAATACCTTTGTAACTGTTCTATCGCCTCCATGATGGCCTCCATAGAGTGATGCATGACAATCATACAACACTAGTTCGACCTCCTTTTCAGGTATGCATCTCCTCATCATTTGGTCAGCAAACTGCTTGTACAAATATGGCTCATACCAATAGTAGAAGTTCACATCATGTAGAAACATCTTTCTAGCTTCATATTCAATTTCAAGAGGAAGTACCCAGTTCAGCAGATAATTCACATAGTTTGCGTACCATGAGGGAGGGTCTTGGGTGATAGTAAAAAGTTGCTCATCAGGAAACACTTCTTTAATTTGGCCACCCTCCTCCACGTGGTCGTGATTTTCCAGCCCTGATAGATGGTCATCTACTTGGTTCTCTGTTCCTTTTCGATCTCGTATTTCCACATCAAATTCCTGCAACAACAAAAACCAGTGCATCAATCTAGCCTTAGATTCCTTCTTTGTAAACAGATACCTGATTGCCGCATGATCAGTATGGACTATGACTTTTGTTCCCACCAAGTATGCCCGAAATTTTTCAAGGCTCACACCACAGCTAACAACTCATTTTCAATGGTGGTGTAATTCAATTGTGCAACATCAAGAGTCTTACTCGCATAGTAGATGGAATAAAGCATTTTGTCCTTCCTCTGGCCTAGCACTGCCCCAATAGCATGGTCACTTGCATCGCACATAAGCTCAAACGGTAAAGAACAATCTGGTGCGTCAATAATGGGGGCAACCACCAGCTTCTTTTTGATCTCTTCAAATGCTTTCAGGCAAGCATCGTCAAAATTGAAAGTCACATTTTTTTCAAGCAACCTTCACAAAGGAGTACCAATTTTAGAAAAATCTTTAATAAAGCGTCGATAGAATCCCGCGTGTCCCAAGAAACTCAGGACACCCTTCACAGAAATGGGTGGAGGTAATTTTTCAATCGCCTCCACCTTCGCCTTATCAACTTCAATGCCGCTCCTAGACACTCTGTGATCCAACAAAATGCCTTCCTACACCATAACATGACACTTTTCCCAATTCAATACCAGATTTGTTTCTTCACAATGGGCCAACACCTTGCTCAAATTCTTTAAACATTCATCATAAGAAGACCCAAAGACTGAAAAATCATCCATAAGAACTTCCACAAATTTTTCCACCATATCGGTGAAAATAGCCATCATGCATCTCTGAAAAGTAGTCGGTGCATTACAAAGACCAAACGACATTCGCTGGAAGGCGAAAGTGCCATAAGTACAAGTAAAAGTGGTATTCTCCTAATCTTCTAGGCATATGACGATCTGGTTGTACCCCGAATAACCATCAAAGAAGCAATAATAATCATGCCCCGCCAATCTGTCCAACATTTGGTCAATGAATAGAAGCGGGAAGTGGTCCTTGACCAGAGCAACAATCAAGTAATGTTAGACTTGACAAAATAAATAATTAAAGCAAAAACTAAAAAGTAGTCAATATTCAAGTCCCCGGCAACAGCGCCAAAAATTTGTTTCTCCCAAACGCACATGCAAATATACGTGGTCGTATAAGTAATAAAATGATAAGTCGAGCGCCGAACCCACAGAGACTTGTATCAACTACCCACTAAATTTATCAAGATTGTTATTTAGTCAAGCCAAAATCGAGTTCAAGGATGTAATTATACTAAACTATAATTCTAATTAATAACTAAATTATCAAGTAGCAATATACTTGTGGTATATTCAGTAGAGACAAATATTTCAGGGTTGTGATGAGTTCATCAATCCTATTGTGTTCTAGTTCACTCTCCCTTTCATACAATTCACCCATGGTTGCTAATTAATCGAATAATTGCTCTTATAGCTTTCTCCCAAAGTACTAGTCGCCTATTCAAAATAGATTAACGCCTATATTCCTATGGAATCAATCTATCAAGAACACATTAAGATTACGATATTTAATTAAGCACGATGACTAGGTATATTCTTATCCTAACCACAAATCTGTCCCCTCTAAGAGTTAAGATCGTGCTCTCTTCAATTCTTCTCTAATCTAAACATGGCTTTCCCAAGCATAGCATAGCTAGTAAATAGAACCTAACTGTTGGCCAGACAATTAAGCAGTTAATCACAAAATTGAAGAAACAACCATATATTAGTGAATTGTAATCAAGGTTAAGTCAACCTAAAATAACAATATTCATGGCTAAATCACAACCCCAGAACAATGGATTTTAGCCACTCATGTTCGTAATAATAATTTTTCAAGTATTGCGCATAAACAAATTACAAAGAAAAGATAAAGGGATGAATTTATCCACGTGATGTTCTTGCCTTCGGTAGCCAAACTCCCCTAAAAATGGTGTTTAATGACTATTTATATGTGTAGAGAAAAGACTCAAACGAAATAACCAAGTCCAAAACCAAATAGGAAGCAAAATAGGCTTTTAATCATGTTTCCATTTTGTTCCTCCCGCTATAAAATAAAAATATAAAAATATAATTATGAATGATAAATTTATTGAATGTATAGCTACGAATGATAAACATAGTATAAATTTTTAATGATAATAATACTCTACGTCTCATCAAGTAATCAAACAATTATTGCAAATAATTACGAAAATCGAATATGTCTTCTCATGAATATAATATGGTGGCATGGGATGGATGAGAAGACTCCGCCTTTAATCGGAGGTGTTGAGTTTGAGCGTTGAAAATAGAGAAATATTTAGTAGAAAGCAATATTATTTTAATAGGGATTTAATACAACTTGAATCCGAATTAGTCAGGCCAATGGCAATCACAACTACTACAATAATAGTGTCAAATCTTCTGAACAAATGCAAAGCCCTTCTAAGGCATCTTCTTTTACAGCTTATTTTCGAAATTACTAGAGAACGTATTCTTAGGGTTCACTTTAATATTCTTGGCTGCAACAAACTTGTCAAAATTTGGATATATTTCTTTTTCATGCCAATGACATAATCATACATAATTTACGATGCGGATCAGAAAATTTATATATAACGTTAAACTTGTATTAAAATTTTAAAAAATATGAACTCATAACTAATTTAATACAATAAACCTTAAATGTCGGACTCATATTCTAGATTCACCTCTGTCTTTAATATTGCTACGTATTGGAACTCTTCCTTTACATTACAATAATACAAGTGGAAAGCTCATTTGTCGTAAATTAATCAAATAATCAATATTAGCTATAAAAGCATATATATTAATAACGATGAAATATGTCATTTTATGTAACGATCGATTTGGTGTGGTTGCATCGTTATCTTATTTTTTTCTCTCATCTCACATTTCACTATTATTAAATTATTTTATTTTATCATTTACCCTTCTTTTTTTTAAGGCATAAATATGTCTAATGAAATGTGAAGGCATTTGCAAACTAATTTAGACATTATTGTTATAAAAAAAATGAAATTATTCTCTACGAATTTGAAGGGCTCGTCAAAAAAGGGAAACAAAAACAGAAGTGTATTATTCCTTAATTAAAACGACTTTGAGGAAACTAAAGAGTAAACTCCATAACCACAACACATAAAAATTAGTTAAGTCAAAGTTTATATATTTTGAGTGTAAAATATAAAGGTATGATGCTCATTTCGCTGTTCGATAACAATAACAGCAAAGAGAAAGTTTTAACGATGATTTCGTTGACCACCAAGGATTGCATGGAAATGTATAAGATTTAATTCAATAAGAGGTTTCGAGTTGGAGTGCAAAAAATGTAAATCATTGGCAAAAAAGTATTTTACTCTCTAGTGAATTACAACATCAAAAGGGGAACTTTATGCACCGAGTATTCCGCTTTCACGTATTATCCGGAGAAGGGTCGCACCTCAAGGGTTTGATGTAGACAGTTTATCTTAATACAAGCATTAGTATCTGATTTCACGCCTTGAGCTCTATCACACGAAGACAACTTTACCGTGTATCAAAAATTTCAGAGTGTATATATGAAAAATATAGAGGTCTGATACTGTTTTGTTCCCACTTTTCCAGTACTGATGAATGGTGACCTAACTCCAATTCTGCCTCAGCAAATTTCGAGTCATAAAAATTACAGACTATACAGAACTGCATGCAGTTTATATCAACCCCACCACCACGTGAAGCTGTCCCAAAAATCCAACACTTTTTCCAACAAAATCTATTGTGTAAGTTTCAGATGATGATTCAATATACTAAGGAAAATAACCAAGAATCTGTATATCTAATATATTATTGCATGGAAAACTAGATACACCCTCTTATTTAATTTCTTTCGTGGGAAATGACATTATAGATTGGATTCTACTATAATATAGTTTATAGAAAATACGTCCACAAAAGCAAAAAAAAAAAAAAAAAAAAAAAAAAAAAAAAAAAAAAAAAAAAAAAAAAAAAAAAAAAAAAAAAAAAAAAAAAAAAGAGGCAGTTCGGTGCACAAAGTATGCTGCATTTACACAAGGTCCGAGAAAGGGTCATACCACAAGGGGGTGTGATATCGACAGCCTATTTTGATACAAACATTAGGCTGATTTTACAGCTTGAACCCTGACCTATAAATCGCACGGAGACAACTTGACCATTCCCCCGAAGCTCTTACGAACCATGTATTGTACAATTGAAATTTTTTAAGGTTTAGAACCCTTCCTTTGATATTTTTTCAATTCCATTTTCTACCTATTGTTACCAAATAATTTTTTTAAAGAAAGTTTAAATTGACAAAATTAAAAATATTGAAATCGTTTTCACCTATATGTCAATATTTCATGTCAAAAATATTGAAATCGTTTGAATCTCCACCATGGATATATATAACAAATAGAAAACAGAGACAGTTAGAGTAAAATTATCCATTCGACTGGTTTTTACTTGCATAACATAATATATTGTTATAAATCAAGGTTTGTACTTATTATATTTCAAGTTCAAAACTTATTATTCGAGAAATTACACTTCTAAGAAGTAAAAATTTCAATTCTTACAGTATTTACATTAAAATCTAAACTAATATATAACAAATTTTTAAGAGAAAAAACTGAAATAAAACAGCTATTTTCACATAGGGCATAGCTCACTAGTTAAGCATTACTCGTTGAAAATAAAATAGGTTTTAAACGGGTCGGGGCTCCACTTCCGGGTTCGGGTCGACCCGTCCATAATTTTGCAGGATTTTTAGAAGTTGAGCCCCTTTTCTCCTCCCTCTAGCACTACAATCACCTTGCAAAGCCAAAATCACCGCACGGGCCACCTCCTCCGGCGGAGCATTCACCGGCTCACCGTCACACGCGCCGCCGTATATCACCGCCAACACACCAATAGCATATTCCTTCCCTCGACTCCCTTCCAATCTCCCCATAACTTCCACCATCATCGGCACCGCCAGCGCGTGCATCCTCACTTCCTCCGCCCCTTCCGCCACCATACACAGCAGTTCCAACGCCGCTAACGACCGCTCCGCCGCCGCAACTTCCAAGTCCGACAAAACTTCCACTACCACTCCTACAGCTCCTGCCTCGACCGCCACGTGTCGGTTATTCTCCGACAGACAAAGTGCTAATAATACTTTGCTTGCTGATTTTGATATTTTTCTGTCCATTAAACAACCCACTACCCCTTTCATCACTGTCTCCGGGCATGTCACCGAATTTCCGCCGCCGTCAACGGGCGCCGCCACTGGATTTGGAACAAGTGAATGCTCCAGCATGTGCATTGCCTTAACCTTGTTGTAAATTTAAATAAAAGTTGAACAATAAGAACAAATTAAAGGAAAGCTAAAGAAATTTAAAAATTAATTTAGTATTGTTAAAAAACAATAAATCAACATGTCTTTTTATAAGCATATATTCAAGCAAAAAATTCAATAAAAAAAGAAATTCAATTGCTAGCAAAATTTGAACACATATATATTGTATTATTATTTGGACTAATAAATTTTAAAAATAGCACAATTTAACTTCCGCGTTGTTATCAGCGAGAAAAATGACATTTTTATAATTATAGATTTAAAGTTCACTATTTTTTGAAAATCTGTTCATTTTTTTATTTATATAAAATTAGATTTTTTTACTTTTAACTCACGCCAGAAACTATTTACATTTAATAATCAAAAAAATATATAATATTATTATTTTAAGAACGACTATACAGAATCATTTTCACTATAAAATTCGTGTCGAAAATGCTAGTTCACTATAAACTCGTGTCGAAAATGGTAGTACAGTTGAACTAGTTTATTATATGCTACTCACTAAACATGCATATTTATAGGCTTATAAAAAAAACATCGAATAAAAAATCCAGCTATTTGCACATTTTAAATACCTATTCTATTTTCATTTTGTCTAACAAATTATTCAAACAAACCTTGTCCGAGTCGGAACAAGTAGTCAACTGTAATTCCGCCACGTGGAATAGCTCCTCCAAATTAGTGCATAAAACCGGAGGTTTAACTTTCGTTATCTGCATGTCTTCTCTTGGTGGACGTTCGTGTGTGTAATTAGTGTGTGAAAATGGTGAACTTGGTAATGGAAATCTCCATTGAGTGAAACTCTGTGAAGTACTATTCGAAGACGATGAAGATTCCGATGAACTCGCCGGAGGCCTCGGCGGTAATGGTAACGGTAACGGAGTTGGGTCCGGTGGGTTGTCGGAAAGTGAAATGGGGAGGGTGGGTGGTGCGGTGGTAGTAGGACTGAGAACGGTTTGAGTACAGCGGCGGAAGAAACCGCAAGAAAATAGTGGATTTTGTGAGGTTTTGAGCTTAGTAGGGTTATGTGTTTTCATGTTGAAGAAAATAAAGAGAGTGTGAATTTGGTGGTCCAATAATTGTGCATGTGTGAATGAGATAGTTCATTTAATATAAAGGATGCAAATGTTGATTCAAAATTTATACCAGTACGTATATTAGTTGGTAATGTGAAATAAAATAATGTAATATACAGTCAGACCCTATAACAGCATTCTTATATAATATTTATTTATTAAAAAAGTCTAATTTTTTTTAACATGTTATGTTATAGGAGTAGTATATATTTTCTATAACAATACTTCATTATAACAGCCAAAAAATATCGAAACAAATAAGATTATTATAAAGAGGTTTAATTATGTTTCTTCTTCTGATCAAATTTCGAGCTTAACGGTAAGTTCATTTTATGAGAATTTGTTTGATCGGATATGGAGCTTAAGAAAGAATGATTTTTATTTTGAAACTCGTGTTCTTAGATATGCCATAAAATTTGTATTATTGTAAGGTAATATCACTAAGAATAAAATAAAAATTTAAAGCTAAATTAATTTTAAATATAAAAGTGTGTTATTCTTTTAGAAATTGACTACAAAGGAAATAATGTCACACAAAAAATAGAATCGAAGGATAATAAATGAGTTCAAGTACAATATACATAAAATATATACTATATAGTATATAGATCTTTTATACCATTAGGTTAAGCTGTAATATAACTTTTCATTTAATTTTCATGGAGAGCTTGATATATGACAATATAATGTAACTAATTGAATAAATAATAAATATAACATAAATTCAATGAAATATTATCAAGCATCCTGACGTTCGTGACTTTCATATAATTATAGATACTATTTTCTCGATCATACATAGAGCCCGTTTGGAAATTAAACATAATTATTTTTGTTTTGAAATTTTTTTATTTTTTCTCGAAATTAGTGTTTGGCCATAAAATTTTCAATTTTCACTTGAAGATGAATTTTGAAATTTTTTAAAAATTTGAAAAACTCCAAAAAGCTGTTTTTCAAAATTTTCACTCAGATCACTCAAAAAATTTTAAAAATAACCCAAAATTATATTCACGTTCAAACACAACTCTAATTTTCAAATATTATTTTCACACTTTTTACTTCTTTTTTTTTTTGAAATTTTACAATTCTTATGTCCAAACGCCCACATAATATTCGTCAATATCCATTGATTAGAATTCTTATCTCCGCCCCTATAAAAGATTAGTAAAATTCAGAAGTAGCAGAGGTATCTGTGTTTTTTAGCCTGCAAAAATGGTGGGGACGACTCCATTGTTGACTGATCGAAAAGCAAAATCTAGAAAGCCAGTATTCTCGCCGTGGTTCTATTGGCTTTAGGCACGTGTATGTGAACCCCATGCACGTGAACTCGGCAGAAGAACCTGGTCATTAGGTTACTCAATTGAATTACATATTTGTACTAGGTTTCAACTTTTAGGCAAATTTGTTTCTAAGGAATATACCTTCTTCTTTTTTTTACGGGAAAAATTCAAATATAGCTAGATTTACAAGTGGTGATTCAAAAATAGTTATAATTTTAAAAATAATCAAAATTTAATTATTTTTCATGTAAAAATAAATCTGAACGGAAAAACTATTCAAAATCCGAAAAATACTTATACTGGAGTTCGAGCATAATGTATTGAAGTTCCAATATAATATACCGGTCCAGCATAATATGTTGGAAGTTCATAAACAGATGCTCCAATCTCCAGTATATTGTGCTGGAACTTTCTACGTGTTAGAGTTCCAGCATAATATGTTGGAAGTTGATACACAGGTGCACCGATCTCCAATATATTATGCTGGAACTTTTTGTGTTGCAGCAAAATAGTGGTTATTTTTCAATGACTTTACAAATGCTGACTATTTTTGAATGACCAGTACAAAAACTGGTTAGCCCGTGCTATTTTCACTTTTTTTACTAGTCTAACTTCTATACATTGATACCTAGAGACAGAGTGTGGATTTAAATTATATGGGTCCTAAATTTTAAGATAATGACATCAGGTGATACTAACTGTAATATACTTAGTAGGGGTAGCAAACGGGTGGGTCGGGTTTAGGGATGGCAATAGGGCGGGACGGGACGGGTTTGGCAAAACCCACAAAATTTTCAATTCGCCCCGCCCTGCATAGTTATTTTTCAGTTATCAACCCGCCCCGCCCTGCCCCGCCTCGCACCGCTTAATTTTTTTTTCTTTTTTCAGTTTTCAAAAATCGCATGCACATAAATGGTGAAGAAACTGTAAACAGAAGAAGAATAGTTATCAACTCCAATCAACAAAACCTAAACTACAAGCCCCAATATATAAATTAATTATGACTTAGTAATACTTATATGCAATTGGTTTAACTGATATGAAAAAGGGATATACTCTGACTATGCAATTAACTCATATGTTGTATTTTTCTCCCTGGCTATTTTTTATACATTGTATGAAGATACCTTTTCAACAGAACAAAATGCAGTCCGTAGGTCCCCTAACTTTGTTGAAATTGTGCAAGTAGTCCTAAAATTATAATATTTAACTATTAGATCCCTCTACTTCAACACGAGGATAAAAAAAGATCCCTCTACTTCAACATCTTCGGCATGAAAAACCCTGCTATCAAACTTTTATAACCTATTTGAAATTGTTTTTCAAAAATTTACAAAGTATCACTTACCAGTTTCAAATTCAACAAACTCTTAGCAGCAGATAAGTTGGTTTATGGTAGAGGATGTCTTTCAAACACAAACCGAACCCATAAAATTTGTCCCGCATTAAACCCGCATTGAATCCGCAACCCACGCCGCTTTAAAAAATTTTAAAATTATTTTAATCTGTCCCACCCTGCCCCGCCCTGCCCCGCCCTGCACCCGCATAAGAGTA